>JADBJO010006052.1:85000-97500 GCA_016801955.1 Conus betulinus
TGAAATGCATTTTCCATCACCTTTTTGAAAGCAAAAGATGCATGTGAAAATGTGAAGGAAGGGGTATTGTCGGGTATCTTTATTCGCACCAGTATGAGCTTGAGCTCATTTCCATTTCTTTTTTAAAATCTTGACTGACTACCCTAGGTTCCTCCTATTTTATATGATACTCGCTGCTACCATTTCTTTCTCTAACTCTGGTCGGCTTTTGTTAGGGTGAGTGAGAATTCAGGTAAATTGGGAGTGAGAAATAATCAGTTTTAGGATATAAATGCTGTGTTTCTGGCTGCCATTTAGTGGGCCCATGGTTTCTCATGCTTGATAAAGGTTTTACAAAGAAACCGAAAATTTGCGATATGTTTGTTGGATGTTGGTGTTTTTTTTTTTTGTTTTTTTTTTTTTTTTTTTTGTTTTTTTTTTTTTTACTGTTCAATAATGCGAAAGTGTGACTGAGTCGCATATCTTCCTTTTCTTCCATGGAGTATTAGTTGTAGGACTTCGTGTATTTTCCATTTTGTGCCCAGTTTGAGGAGATGAGTGATTGTTCGTTCTTCGTTTTCATGGTCTTGAATCTTATCTGTATTGCCTGAAGCAGACCAAAGAGGTCATGTCTTGTCTCGTAATTTGTTTGTCCTTTTCGTTCGCCGGAATAATCATTTTTTCTTTCAAGTTTGTTTCAATTTCCGCGTGCAGTCATTTCATTTTGAAACTAACTTTGTGTAAACAAATCTTAAATAAATGTTAGCGAACCGCCCAGAGAAACGTGGACAAACGAGTCACAAAACAAAACACAACGCGTTTCGACCTCTTAGGTCTTCTTCGGGTAAGACCCAAATGAACAGAACAACGAAAATTCACTTAGCTTTGATCGCTCATTCAACGCCTTCTTCTTTGCGCTGAACTCTGAAGCGATCTCTGACATTACGATCATGATAATGAAACCAAATGTACATCTGGTGAAGTGAATACAGGGGGCCGAGTTGGACGGAGTAAGTAAATACAGGCAACGCAGTGAAGGGGGCAGGGGGAGGAGTGGACGGGGGTGGGGGAGAGAGAAGGAAGAAGCAGAAGAGATCTCTGCTAGATTTAGCACCTCTGAATTCACAAGCTAATAGCTAGATATACCATGGATTTGTTAAGCGGTGGCGACAACCGACCAGCCCTGTTTCTTCTGACCTCTGTGTCAGTGTGCCGTTGTGGCTGCCTGGCCTGCCGCCCCACTTCCCCACTGTCGACTGGCTTTGCTCAGACACACAGCACATCCAGCCCTGACCGCCTATTTCCCATAGGGCTTCTGAGCAATGCATCACTCTTAAGCTCTTGTTTTCTCTCCTGTCTGTCCTCCAGAGAAATACAGAAAATAGTTGGCAGGCCTGCTGTTTGACAGAGGGATCCTGTCACTGAGAACTACCATTCATCTCACTTCTTGCCTCTTTGTTTTCCACCGATCGTCGTCATTCACTCGTTCTTCTTCTTCTCTTTTCGTTCTCTTCTTCGTTTTATTCTGCCTTTCTTCTTCTTCTTCTTCTTCTTCTTCTTCTTCTTCTTCTTCTTCTTCTCTCTCTCTCTCTCTCTCTCTCCCTCTCTCTCTCTTCTCTCTCTCACTCTCTCTCAGCTCCAATACAGCTTCTTTGTATGTTGTTCTTATTGCTTTTCTTCCTCTTCTTCAATCCACCCCCCCCTCATCCTCTCTCTCTCTCTCTCTCTCTCTCTCTCTCTCTCTCTCTAATACATCAATCGGTTTTTGCTTATAAGCAACACAAAACTCTCTCTCTCTCTCTCTCTCTCTCTCTCTCTCTCTCTCTCTCTCTCTCTCTCTCTCTGTCTCATTGTAGGAGATCAACTGCCAAAAGTCTAAGCCTTTTCATGAATGTTTCATGAGAAGTGAAAAACCTGCATTTCCACCTCAGGAAGTCTGTGATTTTCTCAGGTAGATACAGTGTGCATGTGCATGCGTGCATAATACATTTGGATAAGAAACGTGGAGTGGGTTGGGATGATGGAAGGGGGAAACAGGGCGGGGCGATTCAAGTCCAGGAGATTGGTGTCAGAACTGGAAAGTGTTGCAGAGCATTGGTTTCAGACAAAGGCTGTTCTTTCCTATTTGTTTTAATTCAAGGCATGAATGCCCTCAGCATGGAGCTGTTCAACACTGTCCATCATGTGCTGACTATGCGTTCACTGCTATACGTCTGCTTTAGACAGTACAGATAGAGAGGGATGCCCGACCAGCTCAGTGGTAGCGCCACAGAGCTAGCATTCAAAAGATTTGTGGGTTCGAATCTGGACACTAGCCATTATGCTCCCTGTCCCCTGCCCCCTCCCTCCCTCCCCCTCCCCCCTCCCCTTCTGAACTCTCCAGAATGGTTATTTCCATCTGCTACATTACCGAGCGTGAAGTTAAACCCTAAATGCACTGGGACAGAAGGATGAAGGGGGGACAGAACTGAAATGCACTAGATTAGTGTCCAGTCCTTTTGGTTATGTTTCTTGTTCCTTGAATCTGAGGTGTTGAATTCTGGAGTATAGAGACCCCTTACTCTTTTTAACACTCACTGTGCTTGGCATCGAGCGAAAGCCTCGTGTTCTTTTGTTTTATATTGAATGTGAATTGTAAGCAAAAACAAGAAAATGCAACGTGTCAAGTGCCTATCTCAAGTCGCTCTGTCTGGATTACATTTGGTGCAGATGTGTTTGTCCCTGTCATAGAGGCCTGCTGATGGAGACATTATTATTTCTTAAATCCAAAGTCCCAGGGAACAGAGCTGGGTCATTCAACAGAAAAAAAAAACTTTCCTACAACTGAGGTCAGCCATCCCCTGGGAAAGGATACCATGTTTTTTTTGTTTGGAGATTTTCTTATAGCCGAGTTTTTTTTTTTTTAATTCCATGCGAGGTATTTTTGCCTGATACACACACACACACACACACACACACACACACACACACACACACATCTATACATCTTTATCTATCCATCTATCTATCAATTAATGTCCTCTCTCTCTCTCTTTCTATCACTCTCTCTCTCTCTCTCTCTCTCTCTCTCTCTCTCTCTCTCTCTCTCCATGCAAACGTACATGTGTGTGCGTGTGTGTATGTGTGTGTGTGTGTGTGTGTGTGTGTGTGTGTGTGTGTGTGTGTGTGTGTGTGTGTGTGTGTGTGTGTGTGTGTGTAAGCACTTTGATATCAATGGTGTTCAAAATGATTTATTTGTGTGAAATCAACCAAAGAAAAGAATAAACATGAATAGGAGTCAACAAAACTGGCTCTCTGACATTACAATGTTGACAATGAATCCACATACAAATCATGTTAAGTAACACAGAGGCGGAGTTGAAGGGGCTAAGGAAATACAGGCAGCAAAGTTGGGAGGGGGGGGGGGGGGCAGGGGTGGGGTGGTGGTAGACGAGGGTGCGGGAGAGGGAAGGTAGAAGCAGGAAGAAATCTCAGCCACATTCATCACCCCTGAACTGACAAGCAGTTAGCTGGAGGCATCTAGTGGCGACGACCCACCAGCAGCCCTGTTTCTTCTGACCTCTGTGTCAGTGTGTCGTTGGGCTGCTGGCCTGCCTGCCGCCCCACTTCCCCACTGTCGACTGGCTCTGCTCAGACACACAGCACATCCAGCCCTGACCGCCGCCTATTTCCCACAGGGCTTCTGAGCAATGCATCACTCTTAAGCTCTTGTTTTTCTCCCCTGTCTGTCCTCCAGAGAAATACAGAAAATAGTTGGCAGGCCTGCTGTTTGACAGAGGGATCCTGTCACTGAGAACTACCATTCATCTCACTTCTTGCCTCTTTGTTTCCACCGGATCGTCGTCATTCACTCATTCTTCTTCTCTTTTCGTTCTCTTCTTCGTTTTACTCTACCTTTTTCTTCTTCTTCTTCTTCTTCTCTTTCTTCTTCTTCTTTTTTTTTTTTTTCTTTTTTTTTTTTTTTTTCTTTTCTTCTCTTCTTATTCTCTCTCTCTCTCTCTCTCTCTCTCTCTCTCTCTCTCTCTCTCTCTCTCTACCAGCTCCAATACAGCTTCTTTGTATGTTGTTCTTGTTTTTTCTTCTTCTTCTTCTTCAATCCCCCTCATCCTCTCTCTCTCTCTCTCTCTCTCTCTCTCTCTCTCTCTCTCTCTAATACATCAATCGGTTTTGCTTATAAGCAACACAAAACTTTCTCTGTCTCTCTCTCTCTCTCTCTCTCTCTCTCTCTCTCTCTCTCTCTCTCTCTCTCTCTCTCTCTCTCTCATTGTAGGAGATCAACTGCCAAAAGTCTAAGCCTTTTCATGAATGTTTCATGAGAAGTGAAAAACCTGCATTTCCACCTCAGGAAGTCTGTGATTTTCTCAGGTAGAATACAATGTGCATGTGCATGCGTGAATAATACATTCTGGATAAGAAACGTGGAGTGGGTTGGGATGATGGAAGGGGGAAACAGGGCGGGGCGATTCAGTCCAGGAGATTGGTGTCAGAACTGGAAAGTGTTGCAGAGCATTGGTTTCAGACAAAGGCTGTGTTTTCCTATTTGTTTTAATTCAAGGCATGAATGCCCTCAGCATGGAGCTGATCAACACTGTCCGTCATGTGCTGACTATGCGTTCACTGCTATACGTCTGCTTTAGACAATACAGATAGAGAGGACGCCTGACCAGCTCAGTGGTAGCGCCACAGAGCTAGCATTCAAAAGATTTGTGGGTTCGAATCTGGACACTCGCCATTATGCTCCCTGTCCCCTGCCCCCTCCCTCCCTCCCCCTCCCTCCTCCCCTTCTGAACTCTCCAGAATGGTTATTTCCATCTGCTACATTACCGAGCGTGAAGTTAAACCCTAAATGCACTGGGACAGAAGGATGAAGGGGGGACAGAACTGAAATGCACTAGATTAGTGTCCAGTCCTTTTGGTTATGTTTCTTGTTCCTTGAATCTGAGGTGTGGTTGAATTCTGGAGTATAGAGACCCCCTACTCTTTAACACTCACTGTGCTTGGCACCCAGCGAAAGCCTCGTGTTCTTTTGTTTTCGTATTGAATGTGAATTGTAAGCGAAAACAAGAAATGCAACGTGTCAAGTGCCTGTCTCAAGTCGCTCTGTCTGGATTACATTTGGTGCAGATGTGTTTGTCCCTGTCATAGAGGCCTGCTGATGGAGACATTATTATTTCTTAAATCCAAAGTCCCAGGGAACGGAGCTGGGCTATTCAACAGAAAAAAAAAACCTTTCCTACAACTGAGGTCAGCCATCCCCTGGGAAAGGATACCATGTTTTTTGTTTGGGAGGTTTTCTTATAGCGGTTTTTTTTTTTAATTCCATGCGAGGTATTTTTGCCTGATACACACACACACACACACACACACACACACACACACACACACACACACACACACACATCTATACATCTTTATCTATCATCTATCTATCAATTAATGTCCTCTCTCTCTCTCTCTTCTCTTCTCTGTCTGTCTGTCTGTCTGTCTCTCTCCTGTCTCTCTCTCTCTCTCTCTCTCTCTCTCCATGCAAACGTAAATGTGTGTGCGTGTGTGTGTGTGTGTGTGTGTGTGTGTGTGTGTGTGTGTGTGTGTGTGTGTGTGTGTGCATACATGTGTGTGCGCACACATGTGTGCTCACATGTGTGTGGGGGTGGGGGTGTTTGCCTGAGTGTGTGTGTGTGTGTGTGTGTGTGTGTGTGTGTGTGTGTGTGTGTGTGTGTGTGTGTGTGCATGTGTGTGTGTGTGTGTGTGTGTAACACTTTGATATCAATGGTATTCAAAATGATTTATTTGTGTGAAATCAACCAAAGAAAAGAATAAACATGAATAGGAGTCAACAAAACTGGCTCTCTGACATTACAATGTTGACAATGAATCCACATACAAATCATGTTAAGTAACACAGAGGCGGAGTTGAAGGGGCTAAGGAAATACAGGCAGCAAAGTTGGGGGGGGGGGGGGGGGGGGGCAGGGGGGGGGGGTGTGGTGGACGAGGGTGCGGGAGAGGGAAGGTAGAAGCAGGAAGAAATCTCAGCCACATTCATCACCCCTGAACCTGACAAGCAGTTAGCTGGAGGCATCTAGTGGCGACGACCCACCAGCCCTGTTTCTTCTGACCTCTGTGTCAGTGTGTCGTTGGGGCTGCCTGGCCTGCCGCCCCACTTCCCCACTGTCGACTGGCTCTGCTCAGACACACAGCACATCCAGCCCTGACCGCCTATTTCCCACAGGGCTTCTGAGCAATGCATCACTCTTAAGCTCTTGTTTTCTCCCCTGTCTGTCCTCCAGAGAAATACAGAAAATAGTTGGCAGGCCTGCTGTTTTGACAGAGGGATCCTGTCGCTGAGAACTACCATTCATCTCACTTCTTCCCTCTTTGTTTCCGCCGGATCGTCGTCATTCACTCATTCTTCTTTTTTTCTTTCTGTTTTCTTTTTATTCCTTTTATTCTCTCTCTCTCTCTCTCTCTCTCTCTCTCTCTCTCTCTCCCCCCCCCCCCCCCAAGCTCTGATATAGCGTCTCAAGTCAGGTGGGCTCTATAAATTATGATTTGATTCTGTATCCTTTTTCTCCTACTCTTTCACTTCCTCCAACTCCTACTCTTTCACTTCCTCCAACTCCTTTCTCTTGCTTTCTTCCTCTTTCTCTCTCTTCTTTCTTTTTGTTCTTGTTGTTGTTGTTGCTGTTGTTGTTTTTGTTGTTATTGTTGTTGTTGTTCTTCTTCTTCTCTTTTTCTTCTTCTTCTCTCTTCTCTCTTCTTCTGCTTCTTCTTCTCCTTCTTCTTCTTTGTCTCCCCTCCACTTCTCTCCCCTTAATACAGCCCTCTGAATCAGTTTGGATATAAAGAACATGAAAGTCTCTCTGTCTCTCTGTCTCTGTCGCTTTCTCTCTCTCTCTCTCTCTCTCTCTCTCTCTCTCTCTCTCTCTCTCTCTCTCTCTCTCTCTCTCTCTGTAGGAGATTAACTGCCAAAAGTCTAAGCCTTTTCATGAATGTTTCATGAGAAGTGAAGAAACTGTATTTCAATAGAAATGTGGGTGTGCATGCCTACATTATACATTCTGGATAAGAAAATGGGGTGCGGTGGGAGGGTGGGGATAATGGCAGGAGGAAAGGGGGCGGGGCGATTCAACACTGGGAGACTGGTGTCAGAACTGGGAAGTGGTGCAGAGTGCTGGTTTCAGATAGAGGCTGTTGTTTCCCATCTGTTTTAATTCAAGACGTGACTGCCTTCAACATGTAGCTGATTAACTCAGTCCATTATGTGTAGACTACATGTCCACTACCATACTTCTGCTTTGGGCAGTTTTAGATAGAGAGGACGCCTAATTAGTTAAGGGGTTGAAGCACCAAGCTAGCATTCAGAAGAACTGCGGGTTCAAATCCTAGACACTGTCGGCTGGCTCTTCTCAGACACACAGCACATCCAGCCCTGACCGCCTATTTCCCATAGGGCTTCTGAACAATGCATCACTCTTAAGCTCTTGTTTTCTCCCCTGTGAAATACAGAAAATATTTGGCAGGCCTGCTGTTTGACAGAGGGATCCTGTCACTGAGGACTACCATTCATCTCACTTCTTGCCTCTTTGTTTCCGCCAGATCGTCGTCATTCACACATTTTTTTTTTCTTGTCGTTGTCTTCTTCGTTTTAGACTACCTTTCTTCTTCTTCTTCTTCTTCTTCTCTCCACCAGCTCTGGTAGGGCGTCTTTCTTTTTTGTTCATATTCTTACTGTTCTTGTTTTTGTTGTTGTTGTTTCTCTCTCTCTCTCTCTCTCTCTCTCTCTCTCTCTCTCTCTCTCTCTCTCTCTCTCTCTCTCTCTCTCTCTCTCTCTCCCCACCCTCCCTCTTTCTCTCTTTTGACCCTGGTATAGCAATCAGCTTAGCTATAAGCAGTACGAAACCTCTCTCTCTCTCATTGTAGGAGATCAACAGCCAAAAGCCTAAGTCTTTTCATGTAATTTTTATGATATGTGGAAAGAAGACGCATTCCCATCCTTACAAGTTTGCCTTGGTCAGGTAGAATAGAATGTGCGTGTGCACGTGCGTATGATATATTCTGGATAAGGAAACTGGGGTGAAGTGATGGAAAGCAGAAAGTGGGTGGGGTGATTCAAGACCGGGAAATTGTTGTCAGAATTGGGAAGCGTTGCGGAGTGCAGAGGCTGTTGTTTCCTTTTTAATTCCAAACGTGAACGCCCTCAGCACACTGCTGG
The DNA here is from genome assembly GCA_016801955.1 of Conus betulinus. Lineage (NCBI taxonomy): Eukaryota > Metazoa > Mollusca > Gastropoda > Neogastropoda > Conidae > Conus > Conus betulinus. The sequence goes on from JADBJO010006052.1 coordinate 93,193, forward strand.
TAAACACAGTCCATGCGTTGACTACGTGTCCACTACTATACGTCTGCTTTGGGCAATACAGAGGACGCCTGACCAACTCAGAGGTCGGAGCGCAAAGTTAGCATTCAGAAGATCTGCGGGTTCGAATCCGGGACACTGGCCATAATGCTCCTCCCTGTGTCCCCCGAACTGTCCAAGATGGTTAGTCCCATCTGCTGCATCACTGGGCGTGGACGTTAAACTCTAAATGAATGGTGACGGAAGGATGAAGGGGAGGGAACTGAAATACGATACATTAGAGTCCAGTCCTTTTGGTCGTGTTCATCGCTCCTTGAAGCCGAGCTTGGCTGAATTCTGGAGAATAGTGGCCATTTCCTTTTAACGCTCACTGTCTTCAAACGCAAATAATCTCCGCTTGCTTTACATCTCCGTCAAGTATCAAACTGAACTTAATTAGAAAACAACAATGCATGTTTCAATATATGTCCAAATACACATTTAAACTAAGTTGACCTTATCGTTTGAAGCTGTCTGTCAAAGGAAAATTATCTTGTGAGAATTTGTATAGGACGCTGCTCAAGTTCAGTTTTGCCACATGCTGTTCCGTCAATGCTTTCGTCAGCGAACATTGTATCGTACTAATCTGTGAAACATGTAACTGCTGAGTTTTGTCGTTTCTTTCTTTTACCTTTTTTTTTTTTAGTTTTGTCCGTCAAGTCCATTGTCAAGGCCATGCGGGTATGTTCCAAGTTCTCTACCAGCAATGAAGTAATTGAACAATGCTGCCTCCTGCTGTCATAGTATCTACTTCTTGTGACATTGCTGCCAAAAAGGACGCTTCTCTATGTTTGACAACTTCGATTTCGCACATTTCAGAAAGTGGGGGATGGAGGAGGAGGGGGGGGGGGTGGGGCAGAAGACGGGTGTGGAAAGGGGTAGGTGGGAGAAGGGTGAGGGGGGGGGGGGGGGAGATGTGTGTCCTGTCCATTACTTGTCATTCTCGATGGGGATAAATGCAGAATAACCTTGACATGCTTGAGTTAATACCTGGTTTGATGTGATTTGATTCTAAATGATCTGAAAGAGCCGTCTAGATTATGATCTTCTGAATACTTGCTGTTACGGTTTAACTTCGTTTGGCATAACGTGTTACGTCTTTACACGCTTCGTTCAAACATTGTCTATGAAATCAGATCCTCGGGTGCCCTGTCCGTGAAATGTATTATATAAAACGGTTCCACCAGTCCTGTTTTGTTGCATTCAAATCGATCAATATTTCATATTCTTCATTAAAAAAAAAGGATTTTTTTTTTTGTGAATTGGACATAGACTGTCTTTATTTTATTCAGCATATTTTCCTGAACATGAATTGCATTAGCATCATCAATTATTATTCCTGCCTCACTGAAGATTTTCTTTTATTTTAATCATTCGGGGGTCACCTGTATTTGTTCGTGGTCTGCGGTGTGTTCTGTGGCTAGTGTTCGGAATTCAACACATCGTTGGGTCTTCAGCATACGCTGATTGTGTGTGTCCCCTCATCCACTTGGTCTTTGCTGTGTACAGCTGTCAGCTCGCCAAATACTGGCCAGCTTGAATCTTCTGTTTTAGAAAACGTTTCCTTGTTTGTTTTGTGCGCTTTGTTTCTGCATCTGTGCTACAAAAACTGGTACTGAAGGCAGCATTAGTTGGAGCAATATGCATGTCCTTGATTATTTCATCAAGGGAGCGAAATCCGCCCTCCTTATTTGTTATTTACTATCTTTGAATACCAATTATCTTGTAAAATGGATATCCGCATTTTTTTTCTTAGTGAAGTCAAATTAAATGTTGTTTTTCTGAACTTTGCAGTCCATCTGACTTTCGGCATCAGTCTGCGCCTTCTGTTTTCTTTTCTGTAATTGGTTTGCGGTCTCCACTACCACCACCACTACCACCCCCCCATCCCCCCCCCCCCCCCCCCCCCCCCCCCCCCCCCCCCCCCCCCCCCCCACCCTTTATTTCTTTTCTTTTTTTGTTGAAGAATTCTTATTTCACTTCTTGGCTTTTCAGTCTACACTTTAATTGCATATCGTGTTTTGTTTTATCCTGTTAGCAGTAACAGCTTTCGCTCCAATATTCAAGAACATAGAATGGAATTTAAAGACTGTTTTGAATGTTATTTTTCACTTTCTTTGTTGCACTTTCTCCTGTTGTCGATCTATTATGCATCGCTGATTAATCAGTAAAAGAAAACTCCGCTGTTTGATACAAAAATGAAAACATTGTTTCTATGCTACAGGAACCATTGAATTCACAGTTAATTTAACGACCAGATTACAGAATTATACATGTAATGCGTACACGCATAATCCCCGATTCACGTAAAAGAACTAAATACCATAAGAACCATGGAAACACCAGAACGCGATCTCCTCCCTCGTCTTACTCCCCTCACCCTCCCCCCTCACCCTCCCATGCTCCTCTTCCCCCTTCACACACACACACACACACACACACACACACACACACACACACACCACTCACGTGTTACCCTCCTCCCCTTCCACCTACGTTTTATTCATTCTCTCCGTCCCCCTCTCCATGTTACACTGTGGAATGTCGAAATCTCATGATGTGAGGCGATCCCTCGGGGGGAAGGGGGGGGGGGGGGGGAGGTGGGGGGTGTTGGCCACGTATTGTCGCAACTGCGACAAGCCATGAGATTGCGACATCCCACGGTGTATCCCCCCCCCCCCCCCAACCCCACCTCCCTTCTATTTTGAATTATGCTGACTTCCTTTTCGCTTTTCATACGTTGTCATTCTCAAGCTTACTGCAGTCAGAAGAGCATTGTTTTGCTCATTTTTGCTCAATGTTTATAGCGTCTTAAGAAGACACATTTGTCGAAATTCAGACATGTCTGTTTCTGTGTGTTGTTACTTAACACTTTACTGCGTGTTCATTTATATTTTGACCTGGGAAAGAAGTTTGTGAACATGTATATATATATTTTTTCATTATTTACAAAGTTTCGGATAGTTTTCTGGGGAGCTATCCCCTTTATTAAATTATACATGTATAAGCATTCGTCTGTCTTGAAATGGAAGAATGTTTGACATTTTATAATCGTCTGTAAAGAAATAATATTCTGACTGTATTTGTGACTGTCTTATGAAAACGATTGATTTTTTGTTCAACTGTGTTTCACTAGAATTATCCCTTATGATTGACACGTAATTAGTGAGATGAAATATGCGCATGGAACAATATTTCCTAGACTGTAGATTCATAAAAGTGTTTAGTTCTTCTATATTTGATAAATTCTTGCAGAAATACGTTTTCCATGTTCGATAATGTGATCACAGCATGTTAGATCATTGTCAATATTAGCCCCCAACTCGTTGTGTGATATGGTTTTTCTTTCCTTTTACAGAAAAAAAAAAGTTATAATAAATCCGCTAGACAAAGGGGAAAAACAAATTACACGACAAAACAAGACGCGTTCCGACCTCTTAAATCTTCATCATGCGAGACAAACAACATCCAGGACACTGAAAACGAAGAACGAGCCATCACTTATCTCCCCCAATTCGGCGCAAGAGGGGCGTTCAACCCACTATAGAGTTTTACATACCTATTAAAGCAGCGTACAGTTTGCCATTCACACCAGTTCCACTTAAAACAACCCGCAAGATATTTCATTTACAGAATCAATTGCTTTTCAAAGTCTGAAAAAGCGATACAAAGTAAGTTTAGTGTTGCGTGATAGGTATTTTTCTACAGAAGCACACAGTGTGAAAAGACTATCTGCAGGACTGTGATTGGATCTGAAACCAGCCCTGTTCTTCTCTTATGTTTTCCTCCCTCTCCGACCATTCTGTCAATCGTTTAATTCGTGTATAAGTACATAGCTTGTTGATTGCACCTGCTAGTGCAAAACCGCGGTAATTGTCAGGATTACTAACATCTTTTTTTTTAGAAGTGGGACGATTACAGATTTAGTCCACTCTAAGTGCCACTTTCATGTAGTTGTTAATCAAGACGGCATGAAAGTTTGTTAATTCTAATTTGATAGTTTTTGAGCTTTTCTTCTACATTGTTATCAGGCCTATCACTCTTTCCAGACTTTAGACGTTCAATGCCTAATAACACATCATCTCTTATAATGTGATCATCAGAAAGTGAGTCAGTGACATTGTCTGAATCAGTTTCATCAACAAGTTCATCGGTAACATTGTCATAGATATCAAAAAAAAGTGATCATACTATTGTTTAGAGGTTTTTCTCATTTTACCACAGAATTCTGCTGCTGTATACAGATCTTATTGTGGACCAAAGAAAAGCTTT
>JADBJO010006052.1:102500-105000 GCA_016801955.1 Conus betulinus
TGTGGTAGGTGATTCTGTAGGGAGATAGAGACACACGTGGCAGGTGAATCTGTAGGGAGATGGAGAGACATGTGGTAGGTGATTCTGTAGGGAGATGGGGCGATATGTGGCAGGTGATTCTGTGAGGGAGATTTAGAGACATGTGGTAGGTGATTCTGTAGGAGATGATGAAAACACATGTGATTGGTGATTCTGTAGGGAGATGGAGAGACATGTGGTAGGTTGGTGATTCTGTAGAGAGATGAGAGAGACATGTGGTAGGTGATTCTGTAGAGAGATGGAGAGACATGTGGTAGGTGATTCTGTAGAGAGATGGAGAGACATGTGTGGTAGGTGATTCTGTAGAGAGATGGAGAGACATGTGGTAGGTGATTCTGTAGAGAGATGGAGAGACATGTGGTAGGTGATTCTGTAGGGATTCATGTGGTAGGTGATTCTGTAGTGAGATGGAGAGACATGTGGTAGGTGATTCTGTAGAGAGATGGAGAGACATGTGGTGGGTGATTCTGTAGAGAGATGGAGAGAGACATGTGGTAGGTGATTCTGTAGGTGATTCTGTAGGGAGATGTGGTAGGTGATTCTGAGAGACATGTGGTGGGTGATTCTGTAGGGAGATGGAGAGAGACATGTGGTAGGTGATTCTGTAGAGAGATGGAGAGAACATGTGGTAGGTGATTCTGTAGAGAGATGGAGAGACATGTGGTAGGTGATTCTGTAGGGAGATGGAGAGACATGTGGTAGACATGTGGATTCTGTAGGGAGTTGGAGAGAACGTGGTGACATGTGATTGGTGATTCTGTAGTGAGATTGAGAGACTAGGTGATTCTGTAGGGAGATGGAGAGACATGGGTAGGTGATTCTGTAGGGAGAGATGGAGAGACATGTGGTAGGTGATTCTGTAGGGAGATGGAGAGAGACATGTGGTAGGTGATTCTGTAGGGAGATGATTCTGTAGAGAGAGGAGAGACATGTGGTAGGTGATTCTGTAGAGGAGATGGGGAGACATGTAGTAGGTGATTCTGTAGGGAGATGGGGAAATAATATGGTAGGTGATTCTGTAGGGAGATGGGGAATTTTTTTTTCTGTCCCAACCTCTGCGCCACCTCAGAGGCAGTGTACCCACGCCGCTCATTCCGACACCCCGTCACACAGCCACAGCCGGTCGGCCCCGCCGCAGCCCCGGCACCGGCAATCCACAGGGAACAGTCAATGTCAAGTCGTCAAGAGGCAACCCACCGGAGGAGACAGCACTGCTGCCGAGTCGCTTCGGTGGTGTTCAGTGGCGCCTGTTCTGATCTAATATAAGCAGGGACACCACCTACTAAGCCCCCTACTGACGACAATAATTGCTTAGTCGCGGAGTCGGCGTGAGGGAACTCTCCCCCCGGAGGGCGCCACCACGTCCGTCCAGCGACATTCCCCCCATGGACTCGCCGATACCGGTCGACCCCGTGACCGGCAATCGACAGGGAACAGTCAATGTCAACCAAGGCCACAGACGTGAAGAGGACATCAAAATTGAGGTCACCATGAGAGCAGTGCATGAAGGGCCACAGGATTTGAGACATTTTTTTTTTTATGCTGATCGATGACAATGAGGATGATTAATGATGATGCTACGGATTTCCATTTCGGTCTGAAACTGCATGAAGGGCCACAGGATTTGAGACATTTTTTTTTTATGCTGATCGATGACAAAACGAAACGAAATTTTACGGATTTTGAAACGAAACGAAACGAAATTTTATACCAGGATAATAGGATAATATAAATACTTTTTTTCCACCCAGTCCTGGGGAGGCAAGAGACTACATGACAGGGCTGTACTCTACGCTTTCTTTCATAATATATCCCGGCGTCAACCAGGCCCGAGAGATACAGGCACCTGCAATGTTGGTCAAGAAATTTGAGCAACACTCTCAGAAACGTATCCATTAAGTGGATGAAACTCGACTGTGTGGTCCCAGTTTTCCCAACTGAGTCCGCAGCAACTCAATTCTGGATAGGAGCCGGTCGGGGCAGAAAAACCCACATGACTTCTGGTGGGATTCGAACCCACGACCTCCCAGCCGGGAGTCCGCGACGCTAACCACTTCGCCACAGCGGCTGGTGAGAGATGGGGAAATAATATGGTAGGTGATTCTGTAGGGAGCTGGGTAAATATGTGGCAGGTGATTCTGTAGGGAGATGGAGAGATATATGGTAGGTGATTCTGAATATTGTTTTGATCTGTTGTCTGGGACACCTTTTAACCACCACCACCACCCACCACCCCTTTTTTCGCTCTCACTTGGACGCTTGCTTTAACTTGTTGCCATGGTACTTATTTTGACTTGTAGCCAGGGCGTTATTTTAACTTGATGCTATGGCACTTTTTTGACTTGTTGCCAGGGCACTTATTTTGACTTATTTCAGACATCATTTGACTTGTTGCCAGGGCACTTATTTTGACTTATTACAGGCATCATTTGACTTGTTGTTATGGCACTTATTTGACTTA
>JADBJO010006052.1:110000-112500 GCA_016801955.1 Conus betulinus
CCTTGAATGGAACCCTCAGGGCGAAAAAGAAAAGTGGGAAGACCAAGACAGACATGGCGAAGGAGTATCGACGCAGAAGTGAAGGCCGCCGGAATGACGTGGGCCGAGCTGAAGAGGATCTCCTGAAACCGTGTCCGCTGGAAGAGTGTGGTTGCGGCCCTATGTTCCCCAGGGAATTCAGAGGACTAAGTCAAGTAAATCAAGTGAAGGATTGTGGGGTTACCAAACTTTTGCTCTCAAAGAAAAAAAAAAAAGGCCTGCAGCATTTGACAACTGGAGAGAGAGAGAGAGAGGGGGGGGGGGGTTGGATGTTGGAGTTAGAGGGAGCGCGCGCGCGCGCGCGCACACACACACACACACACACACACACACACACACACACACACAGAGTTATGCAGATACGCATACAGATAGACAGACAAATGGATAGATAGATAGATAGATAGATAAATAGATAGACAGCCAGACAGACAGAGACAGATAATAAAGACAGATAGGTAGATAGATAGATGGACATACATACATACATACATACATACATACATACATACATATAACACATATCATATATACATATCACTGATAACCTCTCCCTTGACACAGATCGACAAGACGATCGGGAAGGCAGCCACAACACTTGCTCGCCTCACACGAAGAGTGTGGACAAATCCTAAGCTGACCACAAAGACAAAGATGGCTGTGTGTCATGTCTGCGTTCTCAGCACCTTGCTGTATGGCAGTGAGACATGGACCACGCATACTTACCAGGAGCAAAGGTTCAATTCCTTCCACCCCAGAAGCCTCCGGCGCATACTCGGCACCTCCTGGCAAGACAGGGTGACCAACACCGAAGTCCTGTCTCGCGCTGGCCTCCCCACCATGTATACCCTGCTGAGACAGCATCGGCTGCGTTGGCTGGGCCACGTTCGCTGCATGCAGGATGGTCACATCCGAAAGATGTCTTCTTCTATGGGGAGCTTGTCGCAGGGCAGAGAAGCATTGGCCGCCTGCGGGCTAAAATACGAAGACGTTTGCAAAAGAGACACGAAGACGCTTGAGATCAACACCGAGTCCTGGGAGGACCTTGCAGCAGACCGTAACGACTGGAGAAGCACACTCAAGAAACAGCTGCAGATTGGCGAACACAAACTGACAGCTGCTGCAGCAGCAGAAAAGCGAGCCCGCAGAAAGAGGATGACAGCCAACAAACCAGTGTAAACATACAGATGTGACCGCTGCGACAGAGACTGCCACTCTTGCATCGGTGTCTACAGCCACAGGCGACGCTGCTCGGGTCGAGAAGACAGCCCGGACAGATAGGTAAATCTTAGGTCGGATATATTCTATCCATGGTCAGCTACGACAGATGGGTGAAATTTTGACGTCTTTTTACACGTCACTAACAGACCTTTTAAAAAAAAACCCGCTGGAAATGATAAAACTAGATGGCTGGTAACCGGAGAATGACGACGTGAAAGAGCAAAGAGGAGAAAGGAGAGCCTGAACTCTTCAACCACAAGTAATGCCAAGAAACGACAAGAGCAAGTACAGGTAAATGAGATGGAAACAGTAAAAAAGGAAACAAAGAAAACAACAAGTAAAATAAAACGATTTTGAAACAGTGCAAAACAACAACAGTCGAAGAACAGAATACAATTAAACGATTTGGATACAGTGCGAACAAACTTCATGAACAAACAGCGTTAAACGATTTGGAAACCAGCGCAAAACAAACGACTTGAACAAATACCATTAAACGATTTGGAAACCAGTGCAAACAAACGACAAGAACAAACACCATTAAACGATTTGGAAACCAGTGCAAACAAACGACAAGAACAAACAAACCATTAAACTATTTGAAAACAGTGCAAACAAACGACAAGAACAAACACCATTAAACTATTTGAAAACAGTGCAAACAAAGCAATACGACAAGAACAAACATCATTAACGATTTGGAAACAGTGCGAACAAACGACAATAAACAAACATCATTAAACGATTTGGAAAAACGGTGCAAACAAACAACGAGAATAAACACCATTAAACGATTTGGAAACCAGTGCAAACAAAACGACAAGAATTCACCATTAAACTATTTGGAAACAGTGCAAACTAACAACAAGAATAAACACCATTAAACGATTTGGGAACTTGCAAACAAACGACAAGAACAAGTATGATCAAATGAGATGGAAATGGTGCCAAGGACTCAGAAGCAAACAGCACAAACAAACGAGATTGAAACTGTGCAAAGAAACGACAAGAAAAACAAAGCAAAAAGAAGCGAGAGAGGGAAAAAACCGTACAAAGAAATGACAAGGAAAAAAAGTACAGAGAATAAGAGAAAAAAGGAAATACAGAGAAACAACGAGAAAAAAAAGTCCAAAGAAAAGAGAAGATTACAGTACAAAAAAAAAAAAGAACGAAGTACTGTGGAAAACGATGAACTGAGAGACTGAAGAGTGGCGGAGATGTAAGTTAAGTTACCCCCCAC
>JADBJO010006052.1:120000-132500 GCA_016801955.1 Conus betulinus
TTTTTCTTTTTTTTTTTTTGTAGATGAAGAGGACAATGTGAAGCACTAAAAAAATGAAGAGGTGAATTTTGGCCTTAGGGAAGAAAAAAAAGAAAAAAGTAAGAAAATAAAAAGAAAAAGAACAAAAAATCACCACCTTAGGTGCTCCATTGATCCGAGAACTGATGCCACAAAAAAAAAAAAAAAAAAAAAAGGAATTTCTATTCAAACTGATTTTTTTCACCATAAAACACGATTGTTTCAGATGTAAGTTTATCTTTAAAAAAAAAACTGTAATTGCAGTAAGTGGAATTTGAATCGATGTCTTCTGATAACAACTTGTGGATGCACCCATCATTCAGACTTTGTGTAATGTTGACTTCAGATATGCTCACGGAAACTGAAACTCAAGTTCTTTAATGCAGATGCTGCTCGGTTCGGTTCATTTAAGGCCTCATTAACCCAGAACAAAAAGGCGATGTGTATAGGTCATTTGTATGTAGCCGATAAAGAATACCTGCAAACAGCACTGGAGAATTAGTATGGTAATGGTAATGTTGCTTACAGCCCAGCCGACCGCAAAGGGCCATATCAGGGAAGAATCAGTTTAACTAGTAATTAAAACCAAAAGAAGCATTGTAGATCGACGTTTTGCCTGAATTTTGCGCGTGATTTGTTCAAGTGCTCGATAAACCATGTCGCCCGGTGTGCTTTTACCTAACTTTTACACAGTTTTGTAGTATTGAAGTGGAAAGACGTCAGAGATGGACACTGAAGCGTTATTGCCGTATGGTTGTTGTACGAAGGATCGACCTACCAACCAGTCCAATTTTGATTTTTAATGATGACGTCAGCTATTCACATGTCTTAACAAGACTATATATTGCTCTCAAAACCTTTATTACATAAATATGATGACGTCAGCTGTTCACATGTCGTAAAAAGACTATTCACTGCTCTGAAGCCTTTATTACATAAATATGATGACGTCAGCTGCTCAGATGTCTTAGCAAAATTATACATTGGTCTCAAGCCATTTTTACGTAAATATCGTGACATCAGCTGTACACATGTCGTAGCAATACTATAGACTGCTCTGAAGTCTTTACTACACAAAATATGACGTCATCTGTTCACATTCTTAACAAGAGCACACACTGCTCTCAAATCTTTATTACATAAATACGTTTCTGGGAGATTAAACTTCTGGTTTGAATGAAAACAGTCCCCAAATTTTGAAAAGCTTGTTTTCCTCTTAGAAATGACTGGAACTGCTGTGTGATCTGACATGAAAGGTCAACTGTCCTTCACAATAATTGACAAAGCATCCAATGCTTTCTGCAATTCATCAACTGTTTCTGCACAATGTCAGACAGCATCATCGGCATATAAGTGCAAAACGTTTCAACACAACTGAAATCCCTCTCTGTCTCTGTCTGTCTGTCTGTCTCTGTCTGTCTGTCTGTCTGTCTCTCTCTCTCTCTCTCTCTCTCTCTCTCTCTCTCTCTGCGCTCGTCTGTGATTGTAACTGTGCGTGTGTGCTAGGGAGTACATGCGTGTGCGCTTGTGTGTGTGTGTGTGTGTGTGTGTGTGTGTGTGTGGTGTGTGTGTGTGTGTGTGTGCGCGCGCGCGCGCGCGCGCGCGCGTGTGTGTGTGCGCGCGCTTGTGTGTTTGTGTGTATAAGGGGTCACAAGAAGTCCAAAACTCAAATCACGGAAACAGAATCTTTCAAGAAGTTACCACTCTGCCACAAGGGGGCGCTTAAGTTATACTCCTGTTGCGCATCGTTTACGAGCTATGTCGGTGAGACACGCACGTGAATCCTCTCTGGGACTGGCGCTCACGTTCGGTCAACAAGACGTCACAGGCACACGTGTCAAACAATATGCACGAGATTCACTCTCTGCGACCGACTAGAGAGACACCGGGCTTTTTACCAATTGGCGTTCTCTTCTGCTCTCTCAACAAGGGCCCACCAACAATCCAAGAGCCATTTTCAAAGTTTCCTCCGCTCGTGAGCGAAGGTGCATGTCGCTTCGTCTTCCTCATAAGTCGGTGCTCCTAGTTCTGTTGTATGGAAAGGACAATGGCAGAACAAAACAAAAAGAAAAACACAAAACAAACAAACAAACAAATTCAACATGTCGCCCTTAAACTCGACAACGAACTTTCTTTGTGTGGAAGATGAAGCGGATTTTCTACAGAAAGAGATCGAACCAGAGACAGCATCGTCTTCACTTTGTGTTTCCTCGCTGTTCACCGTCCTTGCGAATTTTCTAGGGAAATGGTCGAATCGGATACAGGATTATTTACACGTCGTTGTTCATCGCTGTCTCTTTCCTGTAGGTATTTTGCTGGATATGTCGGACGACCCCATTCGCCACGTTCTGGAAACTTCCTGGCAACTAGTAACCTGCGAGGATCGTAATTTAATCGATGTTCAGCTTTCCCTTTAATACGCATTGTCAGACGTTACGGGATTATTCTACTAACTTAAAAGAAAAATGGCTATTTCCCGAGCGAAAGCGACAAAACTATTCCGAGACAAACCATTTCGTCGAACGAAAGAGACAGACAACAAATTACGAGACAATAACCTGTAGTGACGCAGCGGCACAGTGCTGTGTGGCCACACAGTACCAAACCCCATCAGAACCGGAGGTATGCCTCACTTGGGAAAGCACGGGCCACACGCCTCAATTAGCAGTTTGCACTAGATCACCATACAATCCACGTAAGCGTTTTGAGGGCTAGCATACGTTTGAGCCAGCATTTGCTGTTAAATTTGTAAACTGATCAAAAGAACAACTCCCCACTGATTATTTCCCCTGTTTTGAGGGATTTCCACTTACAGATCTTCAAATAAATTACCTTCCCCTCGGCTGACGTCACATTTTAGGCCTTTGCACTCACCCGTGATCCTATCTTTGCGCGAGCTGGAAGCCCCCAAAATAGTCCCATTCTTTCGATCGATTTTAAGCTTTCTGCTTGGAACTACCTGGCTTGTCCCTTGACGACCATATGAAAAAAAAACGAGGATAATCAACTTTCAGACACAATAAAAGACATCTCAAAACAATCTAACTGCACCAGTCTATAAATATTCGACTCCTTATCAAGCAAGGCCTTGGCGCATTCATTTTTTGGTGTGCAGCCACTCACTCGCCACCAGAAAAGGGGAGGTTGCACACACAAACAAAAATTTGAAGACTGTGATTTCATCAGTGAAGACCCCCCCACCCTCAGCCAAAAAAAAAGGAAATAATTGGATAATTGGTAGGGTATCAGTTTAACACAAAATGCTGGCTGAAATTTATAGTAGGCCTCAAAACGCTTCCATGGGTTATGCAGTGTTTTAGTGGAAACTCCTAATTGTGACGTGTGCCGTGAGAGACAGGAGACGGAGCACCGATCTCCCCAGGCCCCGAGGGACAAAGATTGACGGCTGCGATCTCCGGCGCCTGGCAGCCGACACCTTCACACACAGACGACCGGAGCCCTGGGTTTGACGTCTGACGGATGACTATCGCACTGACTGAAGGGAGCAACACGGCTTGACCACCACCAACACCGGACTCTACAGTTCCCTCTGGTCAAGCCACCGCGATGTCCGACGGTGGTCCTGAGGTGTGGGCACCTGGACCAAGACCTCACGTCACTGGACCTTCTGGACCAGACGCCCTTCCCTGACGTGGCAGCATGGACCCAGGCACTGTTCCTGGACTGGCCGGGTGACCTGTGGAGTGACTGTGTAGGAGTGTGAACGAGCTGAAATTGACTGCAGTTAATAAAAGCGCTTGTAGTGTGTGGAAACCTCCAAGTAAAGGAGGTAAACACTTCGTTGGTGTCAGGAGTGGGATATCTGAAGCCTTATACGTGCGGTAAACTGACTAACAACACTTATTATGCTTCGCACTGTGCATTAGGGAAGGGGGGGGGGGGGGGTATCAGTAGCGTCGGGTGCTGGTCGTTTCACACACTAATACCTTGCACATAGCATAATCACAGTTCATAAATCATCTTTCACGTAAAGACAAACGGGAAAGACTGTGCATTGCAGCTTGGACCTAAATCTGAATACAGCCACGGAGCTCAGGGACATCGTACCGGGAACTGAACCTTAAAAGGGGCCGCACAGCCTGTGTGCTTGAGGTCAAACCCCACTGCCCACACTGATGGCCCGCATGGCAAAGTCGATGAGGACCTGCTGAGGCTTGTAGACTCTGGAGAGCAACAGGGAAGCGCAGCAGCTTCAAGAGAGCCGAAGATGGACGGACTGTCTGGTGGAATATCCACCCTGCAAGCTGTGCTTTAATGGACGCGTGTGGAGACAGGGACAGAAAGGTCCAGGTGGCAGGCTCTTGTGTTTCCTGCTGCACCCCGCTGACTCACCCCTCTCCAGAGTCCCTCAGCCAGGTTTACAGGGACATGATGGCGGCGACTGGGCCTTATCCAAAGCACTGTTTTTCCACCTGACGGCTGCCCACCAGGAGAAGTCATGTGCCGGGAGGTAGTCACATCACCATGGCGAGCAGCTGTGGGAGAGGTTGATCTTGACCATGGCGTGCCCGTACAGTCCTGGTCCTAGCAAGCAGTGACTTTCAGATGATTCTGCTTTGGGCCACCCCTCGCCACGTCCTTGAGCTCCACTGTCGTGGAGCTCTCTCGGTAGCGATGTAGCGAAGCTCGCCTCCACATGCCCTGCCTGCTCCGGATTGGAATGTCCTAAGATCAGTGCTTTTATCTGCACTGTTTGTTTTGGGGTTAGTACTTCTGTGAAGGCGTCCCTGCAAGTGCACTTTGGGTTCACCAAGTGTTATGGACTCCTTCCACCCGTGGTAGAGTGCAGTACTACATGATCTCTTTCCACCCGGACCGAATCCCTGTGGGACAGACCCTCTCTGCTGTAGCCCCGGGGTGGAAGCTGGTCGGCGCCCAGTCAGGTGAACCAGGTGGCCAAGAGTGTGGCCTCCTGCCTGTCCGCTGTGCTGGGTGTGACTGCCGACAACGTCCTGCATCTCTGTGGTCAGACCAGCTTTTAGCTTCCTCTTTGAAAGCGTAAGGTGGTAACATTGTTCTTGCTTGGGTTCGCGGTCACGTTGGCATTCGGGGAAATGAAATGGCTGATCGTTTGGCCAGAGCGAAGAAATTGTCCAGCATATCTATCCCTTACTCAGATTTGAAACCGAAGGTTAATGATTATACCAGGTACCTCTGGCAACACAGGTAACAAACTTTTCCAGATCCGTCCAAACGGAAGAGTTCTTCTCATCTACTACGTCTGATGGTCGCAAAGAAGAAACAGTTTTATGCCGGCTGCACACTGGCCATTCGTTTTTAACCCTTTCATCTTTTATGAAGTGAAGAAGCTCCACGTTGCGTGCCATGTGATGAACGTCTCAGCATCAGACACACAGTAATTGAACGTCGGGAGTTACAAGATGTCGGACATAAAACACTTTACGGCATGTTCAGTGAAGACCTTGTTCCGGGACGTTTCCCCGGATTTGAGTTTTAAGTTTTTGAAAGAAATCGATGGTTTCGGGAAGATTCGATATTAAAGTGCGACAGAGTCTTTTTCGCGGGTCTTTTGATGTAAAGAAATAACTGGTATTGAGTTTTTAACTTTACATTTTAATTCTCTCACTTTGTTTGTTTGTTTGTTTTTTTGTAAATATGCTTTTGTGGTCGGCAGGGCTTAAAGCAACATGATCTGATTTAGCTTTTAGCTCGGGGGGTCAGGGGACAAGTCTGACGTTTTTCTCAATGGCGTCCCAGTTTATGCTGGACATGTGGTACCTTTCCCAGACCTGTACTCTCAAACAGGGAAAAGCGTTTCCTCTCTCTCTCTCTCTCTCTCTCTCTCTCTCTCTCTCTCTCTCTCTCTCTCTCTCTCTCTCTCTCTCTCTCTTTCTTTTTTTTTTTTTTTTTCTTTTCTTTTCTTTTTTTTACTGCATTGACTGCATGCCAAAAGTTTCGTCATGAAGGCAGGGTCAAAGCGATCAGAACCGGAAAGTGAGCTTCGCTTGAGAAAGTACTCACTCGTCACCAGGGAAGTAAGGGGAAAGAGACCAGCAGAGACAGAGCGCAGATATGTCCAGCTCCCGAGAGAGACGTACTGACGGCGACAGTCTCTAGGAAGAAACAGCTTGGTATCGCATGTCCACTTTCGCCGCAGAAGACTGGAGCCCTGGACTGACAAGCCTGCATCGTCAGAAGAGAGGCCCCACTGACCGAAGGGAACGAAGAACGCGGCTTGACCCAAAACACCGCACACGACAGCCCCCGTCAGCTCTTACGATGGGGAAAAAAAACCCTCCGAAGCGCAGGCAATATGCTGTGATTACTTGCCTGCCCTCTTCCCTCCCTCATCAGATTCAAGAGAAAGCAGCTACCCTCACACCCCCATCCCCTTTCCTATCCGCACCCTCCTCCCCCCAGTTCCTATGTCACTCATATGTAATTTTATAACCCGCCATGCCAGAGAATACCGAATTGCAACCACGACAGGTGGTAAAGGACTCGCAGAGTATAAAGTAAGAAACGGAGCGATTCTTGGGAACTTCCTTTCCAGGTGGAACGACTATGTTCGTCTACCGATCATCTGTCTGTCAGCGCGGCGATCTCTCCTCGTCGTCATCAACACCCAGAAAAGGTACTGCAGATACACAAGAAATAATTAATGATGAGTGCTTCTCTACAGCTGGTGCTTATAAGGCATGCAAACTGTGACAACGGAAGGAGAGAGAGAGAGAGAGAGAGAGAGAGAGAGAGAGAGAGAGAGAGAGAGAGAGAGAAGAAGAAGAAGCAGAGAGAGAGAGAGAGAGAGATACGAATACGTCTTCGTATGAGAGAGAGAGAGAGGGGGGGGGGGGAGAGAGAGAGAGAGAGAGAGAGAGAGAGAGAGAGAGAGAGAGAGAGAGAGAGATATGAATATGAATACGTCTTCGTATGAGAGAGAGACAGAGAGAGAGGGGGGGAGAGATTACGAATACGTCTTCGTATGAGAGAGAGAGAGAGGTTGAGGAGGATATACGAATATGTATTCGTATGAGAGAGAGAGAGAGAATACGCATAAGAATACGAATATGAATATGTCTTCGTATGTGAGAGAGAGACAGGCAGACAGACAGACACGGAGAGAGATCAGTATATCAACGAGAGAGAGAGAGAGAGTTGTATGCTATGTTTTGTGCATGGTCTCATGCCTTTCATGTTGTAACTGTCCACTTCCGCGCCGAGCAAGTGTTGCTTAAACCTAGTCACCCTTGTTAACCAACCACACACTGATAACAGTAATGCCCGCAACACTTCTGAGCTCTCTGATCACGGCAACCCTTCCCCCCTTTCCCTTCCCCCCATTCACGTATTCCCTATCCTACCCCCCCCCCCCTCCCCCGATCTCCCCTCCCTCCCCCTCCACCCAGTACTTACCGGTGCTTAGTGTGATTGTCACCTCCGAAAACTCCGGTGTTGTCGGGAGAAGAAAAAAAAAATGAAAACGCCTTCGCCCCTGCCTTTCCTCACTTACTTCCAGACCATTTCTTTTATCTGGACCTGGCCTGTTTTGGCACCCCCTACCCCACCCCTGTCCCCTCCTTTCCCTCCCTTTCCCTTCCCCCTACCCCATACCCTGTGCTACCCGCCCCCCCTCCCCCCCACCGCCCTCCACCTCCCAACCCTGATAGGGCCATCTGTAGGTCTGGCCAGCTGCCGGCTTATACAGCCACACACACTGCTCACACGATAGCTGGGTTGGCCGGCTCGGCGGAGGGCACGGGCACAGGACTCGGGGCACTGGGCGCTGCGAAACATGTCAGCTTGAAACGGCAACCTGGAAAAAATGTAGATCCCCCTCCCACCCACCCCACCCCCCAGCCTCTCAGCCTCTCCTCCAACGTCGAATGAGCGAGCCTCCTCACAAGCTGAGTGAGACACTGCTGTTTTCACTGCCACAGATAGCGGTGCCGATAAACTCCCATTTCCTCTCACTGCTGTTGTCCTCGCTTGATTACGCCGGTCGGTCACTATTCACCCGCCACAGTGTGAACGGTAGTTGGAGCGGTGGCTGTAGCTGATTAGAGATTAGCGCGACGCCCAGTCCGGTTTGGTTGGTAGCGAGAGCAGGGAACTTCTCGTCGCTTCATCCGTTTCTCTGTTGCTCAGGATTTTTACGCGATGCTCAAAGTAAGTTTTCAACCCCGATGAAACAAAATTACAGCACTGTACAATGATAGCACTCACGTTCAGCTCTAATCTCAAGAGTTCCATCCTAACATTTAGTGAACGCCCTCCAGAGAAGAACTAGAAGCGCACAGGAAAATTTTCACTGCCGTGATTGCACTGTTCTGGAACATTTTGATGTTTCCTGGTGTCGGTGAGATTCCCAGAAAAAGCTGGTAACCAAAGCAGTCTTGACTTCGGCTGAGAGACAGCAGCACAGGTAAGACATGTCGCTCTTTCTGTTATGTCTCCATCATCTGCTGTGTGACTTTGTCATGTGACTTATTTCTTCATCCTTCATTTGCTGTGTGACTGGGTTCGTTTTCATTCATTTGCTGTATGACTGATCTCTTCATAAGTTATTTACTACGTGACTAATTTCTTCATCACTAATTTGCTATGTGATTGCTGGCTTTATTTTTTTTGTGTGTGTGTGTGTCCTGTGTGACTGGTTTCTTCATTCATCTCTTTGCCGTTCTTTTTCATTATTTATTAGTTTGTAGTGTTTTTCTTCATCATTTGTTATGTGATTTTTCCTGCATCATTTATTCGAGGCCGCCTGATTTTTCTTCATCGATTTATTTGTTTCCCATTGTGATTTTCTTCTTCATCATTTATGTCTGTTCCGATTGATTTTTTTCCCATCATTTCTGTGTTTGCTATGTGATTTTTCTTCAGCTTTAATGTGTTTGCTGTGTTATTTTTGGTCATAATTCTTCTTGTCTTGTATACTTCCGCTATCAATTTGAAAACAAGTTTTAAAAAAAAAAACCGAAGTCATACCAAATATGCAGAGTGATTATGTATTCCTGTATTGATAGCTTGTAAGCAACAGGACAGTCAGAGTTGTGTCCACTTGTTTTGAGGATACTGATCGTTTATGTTGCTGACGAGTTGGTTAGTCAAGTCAAGTGGTGGGCTTGCGAAATCGTCGGTTCTTTGGTTGTTTACTGGCTTTTGATTATTAAGCCTAACTCGTCATTAATCCACAACTACTAGAGAGAAGGGAGAGAGAGAAGGAGGGGGTGGGGGGGGGGGAGAGAGGAGAGAGAGAGAGAGAGAGAGAGAGAGAGAGAGAGAGAGAGAGAGAGAGAGAGATACAGAGACGGAGACAGAGACAGAGACAGAGATTTTAATAAATGTGAACTTTTTGGTAGTGTGTGTGTGTGTGTGTGTGTGTGTGTGTGTGTGTGTGTGTGTGTGTGTCCACTTGTTTTTGAGGATACTGATCGTTTATGTTGTTGACGGGTTGGTTGGTCAAGTGGTGGGCTTGCGAGATCGTCGGTTCTTTGGTTGTTTACTGGCTTTTGATTATTAAAACCTAACTCGTCATTAATCCACAACTACCAGAGAGAGAAGAGGGAGAGAGGAGAGAGGATGTGGGGTGGGGGTGGGATGGGGGAGAGGGAGAGAGAGAGAGAGAGAGAGAGAGAGAGATAGAGAGAGAGATACAGAGACGGAAACAGAGACAGAGATTTTAATAAACGTGAGCTTTTTGGAGTGTGTGTGTGTGTGTGTGTGTGTGTGTGTGTGTGTGTGTGTGTGTGTGTTCCCACGTATTCGATTGGTCAAGTATACAACGTGTATCCTCAGCCCCACAAATTCATGTATGAACACCAACTTGTACAATTTTGATTGCATTCACTCACTTAAACATGGTCAGTACTTCTCACGGTGATGTTTGACTCGCTTGTGTCATAAACAGTCTCTGTTTTGTATGTATGCATTCATGCGCACACACCACGTGGATATACAAATGTGCGAGCGCGTATTCGCGCGCGCGCGCGCATATGTGTGTGTGTGTGTGTGTGTGAGAGAGAGAGAGAAGAGAGAGAGAGAGAGAGAGAGAAGTGAAGGAGGAGGACAGAGGAGAGGTCAGAGAGAGACAGACAGACAGACTGACTGAGAGAGAGAGAGAGAGAGCGAGAGAGAGAGAGAGAGAGAGAGAGAGAGAGAGAGAGAGAGGAGAGAGGAGTGGAGGAGGAGGAGAGAGAGTCAGATAGACAGACAGACTGACTGAGAGAGAGAGAGAGAGAGAGAGAGAGATTATCTGTGGCAGTTTTCGCCAATCACAAGCTCTGTCGGAACCAAACTTGGCAGACCCATTAGAATTCAGGAGCTTAGTTCCAGCCATCCCCTCCGTCAAGATGTCACCTGATGGAAAAAGCCGTGAATGTTTCATGAACGTTTCAACATCGTCAGTGCGGCGAAACGAACATTTTCTCAGAACCTGTGTTCGGCTACAGTTCACTTCTTTACACACTGAGCAAAGGTAATGTAAACTATATCTGTACACTGAGCAAAAGGTCTTGTCAAGATCAGATCATTTAGTGGAATTTCTGCGAACCACAAAGACAGGCATAAGTAGATTTCTGACTAAACCTACAACTACAATAACAAACATATGAAAAAAAAAATGTTGTCAAATATAGTTAAGCAGTAAGTGAATGTAACTCAGTCCTTATATGAAAGCCCGCAAAATAAAAATTGTGTGTGTTCCCCACGGGTAATAGTTCTCAGCATTATACCTTTTACATATGAATTTGCCATTATAGCAACATTACACAAGCCACACTCGTGATAGCTATAAGACCACCACAAGGTCGGCTACCGGTGAAATGTTTTGCGATAACGGAAGTCAGTCCGCAGAAGCGAATCAAATTATTTTGAGGGATGGGTCCCCAACAACAGTGTTTGTAGGAAGTGATTGAAAGGATGAAACAAACAAGCAGACAAACAACAAGCAAACAAACAAACAAGCAGACAAACAAGCAAACAAACAAACAAGCAGACAAACAAGCAAACAAACAAACAAGCAGACAAACAAGCAAACAAACAAACAAGCAGACAAACAAGCAAACAAACAAACAAGCAGACAAACAAGCAAACAAACAAACAAGCAGACAAACAAGCAAACAAACAAACAAGCAAACAAACGGGGAAAAAAAGTAAAAAAGCGCCCGAAGGGGGGGAGGAGTGGGGGGCTGGGGGAGAGGAGGGAGAAGGGAGTCTTCCAAAGTCTTGTGAAAGCGACGGGGCTTTGGAATAGGGGTGGGGGGTGTATGCTGCTGTAGCATGTTATTCTCCACGTCTCTAAGCGAAGTATTCTTCAGCAAGAACACAATGCTGTTTCCGGCCTTCATGCCCCCAAATGTCTTATCCAAAGACGGCAAAATGGAACTGTCTGTTGCCGCTTGAGCCAGGATGTTTCTTCTGAAATATCACACCACAATGTCACCCAGACAAACACAAGCAATGCCATGACTGCTTTAAGATCTTTCTTTGCGACTTTCTTTTATTTCCTTTGAAACTGAGGGGGGGGGGAGAGGGTTGGAGAAGAAGGGTGGTGGGGTGAGGTTGGGTGGGGATGGAGAAGGGTGGGGGAGGGGGGGGGGGAGGGGAGAAGGAAGGGGGGGTGTAAAAAAATCGTGGATCCCCTCTGCCGATCTGCCCTTGGTAACAATCGTCTGACGAATACTCCAGGACAAAAACGTGAAATCTGGTGTTCCCCACCCCCCCCCCCCCCCCCCCCCCCCCCCCCCCCCCCCCCCCAGTGCGCAGCAGTTAAAGTGAATTAGCGATGCACGTGCTTTTTTCACGTATGGAAGCCAGTACCCCAGCATGGGTCAAGTTGATGAACCTGTGATACTTGCCATATTTCTGCACGTGCTGATTCAGACATGCCGCAGACGACTGTTGTCGCCTAACCGTGAGACGCAGTCGATGGTTGATTATTGGATATCAGATGGTTTGTCAACTCATTTTTCCGCCGACGTTCATGTCTGCGACGTGTTAATCTGTGTCTGAAATTACACACTACATTTAGGCCGTTCATGCTGTGGAGATATATCCAAGAGAACCAGAAAACTCTCATCAGAAAAGTAGTTAAAGACTCAGAATCAAAACTTACTGGGGAGAATATTTCGCCAGGGTCGCCCTGTCTTCATCAGCTCACTGTTGCTGTTGTGTGGCAGCGAGGCCTGGTGGGACGACAACAGCAACAGTGAGCTGATGAAGAAGACAGGGCGACCCTATCGAAATATCCTCCAGGTAAGTTTTGATTCTGAGTCTTTAACTACTTTTCTAGTGTTGAATCCAGAATCCAGAAACCTATATTCTTATTCAGAAGACCCTCCTTCTCCAGACTGCACGACCCTAAAGCTAACCTGACCGTAAGCCTAGCACTCATAAGTAACCCTAGCTCTCATATTAGTTGAAGCTAACACTAATCCTAACCTGACTGTAAGCTTAGCTATCATGTTAGCTGAAGCTAATCCTAATCCTAACCTGACTGTAAG
>JADBJO010006052.1:137500-140000 GCA_016801955.1 Conus betulinus
CTTCCGTGATGAGCTGAAATCAGAAGCTTCTGTGGTAAGGTGACATTGAATTCCTTCTTTCAAAGGTGGAACATAAAGCGTCTTATCTGATAAGTGAAACATAGTTCTTTGGTAAGGAAGGCTTTGGAGCCTTTTTTGACAAGGCTGATTATAGAGCCATTTTGATGAGGTGTGCGACACGGAACCTTCTTTGATAAGATGGAAAAATTGAGCCTTCTCTGAGGAGGTCAGTATGGTAGAAACCTAAAGCTTTCTCTGATTAGGTAGAAACGTAGCTTCTTTAATACGGTTGAGCGTAGAGACTTCTTTCATGAGATTTGGTTTGGTTTGGTTGGTTTTTTTTGTTTGTTTGTTTGTTTTTTTCATATGGCCATCAAGGGACAATCCAGGTGGTTTTAAGCAGACTTATTGAAATCAAAAGAATGGGACTCTTTGGGGGCAGGAGGGGCTGACACCAGCTCGCGCAAAGATAGGGTCACGGGTGTGTGCCGAGGCCTGAAATGTGGCTTCAGCCAAGGGGTAGGTCATGTTTTTTGAAAATCGTGAAAGATGGCATCCGTGGATATCCCCCAAGACAGGTGAAGTGATTGGTGAGTGGTTGTTCTTTTGATCATTTATCAGTATGATATAAATGCTGGGCTCAAATGTATGCTAGGCCTCAAAACGCTTATATGGATTATGTAGTTACTTGGTGGAAAATCCTTACTGTGGAGTGTGGCCTGTGTCCTAGCCTACCTTCTTCCTCCTCAGGATCGAAGTAGTAACTGGGGGACTGGAATAGCTCAGTGTGTAGAGCGCCGGACTCGTGATCCAGGGGTTGCGGGTTCGAATTTCGGTACAGGCGGATTTTTCCCTCGGAGTTAACATTGGTTCTGACTCCATTCCCCAAACAGTCCTTCGAATGAGACTATAAACCGAGGTTCCGTGTGTGAACCGCACGCACAACATCTTGCACACACATAAAATCCCATCACCAACTTTCGGAAGAGAAGGCCAGTTGTTTTGCCTATTTGTTCTGTTTGTGTATGCATGAATTTGTTCCAAATTACACAGGTCATTGCTTATATATCTGTTCATTTCTTAGAGCTGTATCTATGTATGGCTTGCCACCACTGTACATTTGCATACACACTGCACAAGCCCACTCATGCACGCACAAAACACGCTGTCCCACGCACACACACACACACACACACACACACACACACACCACACACACACACACACACAACAAACATGAACATACACAGACGCACACCTCCCAACCCGACCCCCCACCCCACCTCCCTTACACATACACTTATTATCTCGCTTCTTGGCTTTCCTCATGTCTCCCTTTTAGACCCCCTTTTTCGCTATAAGGGTAGCATCTTTGGGGAATAGACCAATTTCCGAGATTATATGTGACCCTCGTCTAAGTCTCTTGTATACGTTTTTCTATCCATCTTTTTTTCGCCCTTCTTATTCAAGGATGATTACCGGGAATATTAAGTTCAGGAGCGACAGTGATGGATATTATTATGATCATAACTACTTTCCTCAGTCGCCATACCTCTCTTCGTTTGATGTGAATTTTAAAGCTTGTATGAGCTGATCCTCTTTTTTTTTTTTTTTTTTTTTTACTTCTGTCAGTCTGTCTTCGGAAAAAAAAAAAAAAAAAAAACGGAGGAAAAAAGTTAATTAAGTCTTTTGCTTCATTTAAGTGGTTAGCGTTGTATAAGCAGCACATTACCAGCGTGAGAGTGCCAGTACACCACACATTAGAACATAAACAAACCCAGACACTTTGTATCAACCACTAAAACACTAAAATCAGCAAAAAAATGTGTCCATTTGTAAGAAAACATACAGACTCTGCATGGTGTGTAAGAGACTGGTTGGAGACAGGAGAAAAAAAAAAAAGAAAAAAAAAAGGAAAAGCAAAAGTAGTTGAAATTGTTTTTATTTTTTTTTTTTCGCTTTTTTTTTTTTTTTTTTTTTTTTTTGGCAGATGAAGAGGACAGTGTGAAGCACCAAAAATGAAGAGGTGGTTTTCGGCCTTAGGGAGAGAGAGAAAAAAAAAAATCGTCACCGCCTTAGGTGCTCCATTGATCCGATAAGATGGGAGTAGGGCTGCCTTAATGGCGGGATTTAAAAAAAAAAAAAAAACGGTTATGCACACAAAACTCCACTGCCTGCCTATACAGGCAGTGTCCACAGGAGTATGAGCCTGCGTACACAGAAAGAAAGAAAAAAAAGGTAGCAACTGACACTGGCCTGTGTCCGGCCTTTTTGCCACAACTTCTCGTCGCTCGGTTGGGCTGGCCACCGCAGGTTATAAAAAAAAAAGTGCTTTCTCAGACAGGAGTTAATGAACGTCTGTATTTTCTGCTGCATCGCGTTGTTCTTCTCCGCGTTTCAGAGCCGTACAGCAGGGTCCATTTGACACCGGATGTGAAGACGCGCCGTTGGGTGGCTGTGATGATTTCCCGAGAGGCTCCAGACGTTCGTCAGCATGACA
>JADBJO010006053.1:0-10000 GCA_016801955.1 Conus betulinus
GGAAGAGCGAGATAGAGAAGATCAAGAAGAGAGAGAGAGAGAGAGAGAGGAGGAGAGACCAATAAGCTGGGGTTGGGTTTATTGGACTCACACACACCCACCAACCACCCACACACCACCACCCCCACACTGCGCGTGTCCCGGCAGACCGACATACAGACTCATAAACAGCGAGAACAACAATCAATTCGCGGTATGAAACTGGAGCAGTATTAACAACCATCCATAAGCTTACACTAGCTCGCCGCCCCCTATCGGATCGTCTACACGTGGCTTATTCTCCCGCGAAACACGTCTTTCCGACTCCGACCCGTCATCGTCTCGGGGTGGCGCCGCCGGCAACCAACAAAATTCAAGACTCAGCGACAGAGAACGCTCCGCCTACCCCCTCCCCCCTCGCCCCCCCCCCTCAAACCCATGAACACCGGGGAGGAACCCTACTGCAAGGTCCTACCACTCCACCCCCGGTACCCTCTCCACACTCTTCCCGTTCGCTAACCCGAAATCCGTCTCTCCGGCTTACTTGACCTTAAGTGCGCCCCGCGTCTCCAAATGCCGGATGTTTCTTTCACCCAACCATGAGTACTCATTTTGCGTTCATGGGGAAATATAAAGGTGAACATAGTTCGAGGGACCAAAAGAAAATCTGTTTTGATCTCTAGCCTTTCTATGACACCATTTACTGGGATATTCACGGACGACGATGAACCGGCATTGTCAGGGGGCGGGACGCCACGTTTAATTGACTACATGTTAAACTTCGTCGTCATAGTTTTTGTTGTTCGTTCTTTCTTGCTTTATTTCAAACAATGGGGTGTGATATGCTTCCTTGCCATTGGTCAAGAGATTCGGCTAGCATTGACCCTAGTCTCACCACATCCTTCCCTCTCTTCTCCTCGATACCCGAAACCTCATCCGACGAGCCATCTCCCATCTCCACTTTCGATGGTAGTGGCATGTTGAGTGTCCGTCTGTTGGCGGGCGAACGAGACTGAACCCGTACCCCACGGTTGGACATGGCCGGGCTACAAAGAAATGACGTACCCAAACCCTGACATTTTCTGTTGGGTCGACCACAGACAATCTCTTCATTCGCTAATTTTTTCTGTTTTTGTCCTCACAAACTACGCTAGAGGCCCTTTTTCATGGCCAACTGTCTACCATACTTTGTTGGATTTAATGGACTGGCTTGTGTCCTTACCACAGAACATCGTACCACGGGACTTTAACACTGTGCCACAGAAATGACCTACCCTTATTGCAGTGCCCTGTCTCAACACAGAAATGAGAATTCCACCCCCTCATGTGCCTCCCCATTCTGTATGGGCTTACCCTCCTCGGTGTGGATTTCACATGGCCGCATCTCAAACACAGGTGTCATGCACCCAGTCTACCACTTGTGACAGGCCGTACCACGTGGACAATTGCCCGCTCGTCCCAACACCGACATGACATACACCCCCCCCCCCCCCCCCCCCCGTCGCACCGTGCCGACATGGGACGTCGCATGACTCAAAAAACCAGACATGCCGGGCGTATTGTCAGCCCACATGACTGTCCTCCCCCCTGCGACATGGGCCCCTTGTCTCACTACACAGATCCATGACGTTACCGTGGACCGGGCCAAGTTGCGACGTACACGACCGCCCCACTTTGACAGTCCAACTGTCTAAGAAATGACATGACGTCACCCACATCTGCACCTTTGGACGTGGCCAACACATCATGTTGCCCATTCTCACATCTACCCACCCCCACAACCTCCCTATGACAAACACGTGATTCTACCCTGTCCCCCTCCTAATCACTCTACCTACCCCCACCCCCCACGGGGTCCCCCCAGACTGCCTCCCCCACTACCTCACTCATACACCTCACTGACGTAGCCAGGCCTGGATATTGGTGCCTGTCCAACACAGACCTTACTTACCGACGTTCCACCGGTCGTTGCCTCATAAGCGAACTACCACGTGCACATGCATGCGCTCTAACAGCGGAGAGGGCTACCGAGCGGACTGGGCCGTCTCACCAAGGCTGACTATCACCGGCATACGTCGGCATGGCGCCTTTATCGAACGACGAGCGAGTTACCACAGCACCAGCAATCGGCTGATATTGTCCAAGTACTTTTCTGTATTTTTCGTATTGCACATTATGAAATTGCACTTTAGACTGCCTTAGAGAATTACACGCGGGGCACTTTTGCGGAACGCGGCCCGCGTCAACAAATTCGGTGACCTTGGATGCTAAGATTTTTGACGGAATTGGACACTCCCCACCCCCAATGTGGACTCGGAGGACCAGGCGTATGTGCGGCGTCTCTCAGCAGCCTCTCAGCCGAGGAGACAGTGACGGAGGTGCCAGGGGAACGAGGTTTTGAGTCCCGCTTCTTTCTCCCTGAGCGACCAACCCTGATGTAACCCTTTCCAGCATTTTTTGAGACCGTTTTTAGAGCACCGATGACTAGCACCCTGTTTTTTCCGGGCGCCTCCGACGACTTTAGCGATTTTGAGCATTGAGATCGGACTGTGAGATTGAAGTGCCGTCCGCTTGCCATTTAATGGAAGAAGGCGTCACACGGACTAGCACGAAGTTGACCCGGGGTTCACAAACGGCTGACCTGTCGAGTGTTGATAACGATTGGGTTAAGTGTCCAGAGGAGAGGAGCGAGGGAGACGAGAGTCCACATATGGTAGAAGTAGCCCTTAGGTACAGGGCTACGGAGCCTTTTGTGCTATGCGTTGGTCGTACTCCCTCTTCATGCCCACGGTGTCCAACTGCGAGTGAGGGGTTGGTGATGCCG
The DNA here is from genome assembly GCA_016801955.1 of Conus betulinus. NCBI lineage: Eukaryota > Metazoa > Mollusca > Gastropoda > Neogastropoda > Conidae > Conus > Conus betulinus. The sequence goes on from JADBJO010006053.1 coordinate 2,804, forward strand.
TGTGTGTGATGTCTTGCTTCCTCGGTTTGTTGCTGTGTGTGAACTGAATGTGGTTGTCGATTACGCTGAGTTGTGGTATGTGTGTATGACTTTATAGCGTGTGCACAATCCGTGATGCGATAGCTGTTTGTAGCGTGGCCGGCATGACGATGTTGTCAGCTTAGCGCTATCGTTTGCTTCGCCCCCAGTGTGGTGTTCGTTTATTTTTACATAAACAACGATCAGTGAAATTAGTCGAGCTACTGTTGGCGTGTGACGTTTTTTGACGCATTCTCCAAAGATGAGCCAAACTGGACAGGCAATCGCTATACCTTGCCTTTTAGCCAGACCATGATTGTAGATACATTTCCGCTATTTCTATGGCAGGGCACTAATACACTTTATCTCGAAGCGCTCTACTGCTCATAACCATCGCACTCCTGTTGACGATCCTCATGATTTTATGCACCCATTTTATCCCAAGGCATAACCCACCCCTTGCACCCAGTCACCCCCCTGTTGCTCCCTCGTTGTCGTACAGCCCTTAGTCAGGTTTGAAGACAGGGTTGGGGCCAACCACACTCTTTTTGGGCATTGCTGCACTGCCCGTGAGCCAGAGGACTGCCACCCCCCCCTAGTGGCCACCGACAGACACTACCTCGGTTTTGCGCCCCTGCATGACATCCTTTTGTCTCGTTGATTGATGGGGATATGTGGCCTAGCATTCGGTGTATTACACTCACAAACTACTTACATTTTACCATTTTACACACAGACAACACAAGGCTAAAAACGATTCCAACGAACGTCACATGAGGATTGATGAACCCACCGGCGGCGCCCCACGAAAAAAAAAAGTCTTTAATGTTTGAGTGCCGTATCACGTGAGCGGTTCACGCTCTCGCCTGAGTAACTCAAAAGGAAGTGTCAGGGGGTGGTTGGGGTTAGCAGAAACAGGTGTCCTTATATCGCTGATGCTTAGCTATGGTCACGTTGTCCTTTTCTCCTGATGCTTGCTATGAAAACGTTGTCCTATTTTCTCGAGTGCTTAACTATGACACGATATGCCCTTTTTCCATGAGTGCTTAGCTATGAACGGTGGCCTCTTAACCCGAGATGCTTAAAGCTATGAACGGTGTCCCTTCCCTGAGTGCTTAGCTTGAACGGTGACACTTTTTCCCTGAGTGCTATAGCTATGAACGGGAAGTTCCTTTTCTCAATGTAATGTCTTATCATAACTATGAACGGTGTCCACATTTCCCATAGAATGACTTGGCGCTATAACGGTGTCCTCTTCCCGGACAAGTATCGTACTATGACGGGGCGCGGAGGCAATGGATGCATTTATTTCCTGATAAAAGCGCATATGACTATGAAGCTGTCCTTTTGCACCTTGAAAGTTCTTAAGACCAGTAGTTACGGCATGACACTTTGATACCTGGAGTATCTTCTCTATGACGGCGTGTTCCAATGTGGTGTCCGGACGCGGGTCTAGCTAGTGAGCTGTTCACTTTTTTCCCGGTGTCTTAGCTATGAACGCTGTGCCTTTATCCCTGCGTGGCTTAGATTCTGAACGGGGTCCTTTGTTGTCATGATGGCGGGGCGGTGTACAACTATAAACGTGAGCTTCTCCTGGTGGGGTGGCGCGCCCCCCCCCCCCCCGTTGTGGGGTGTTTTCTTATCGTTGCGTTGGCGGTGTACGTTTGTGTCCTGAGCGCTTCGCTATAACGTGAGCTTCTTCCGAGTAGCTTAGCTGATCACGGTGCCAACGGAAACCTTATCCGAGTACTGTGGTCTGAATGCTGGGTGTGCGCTTTTTGTGTCAGATGGCTAGTGCGGTAATGTTGTGTGGGTGTGGTGGTGATGGTGGGGTGTGTGTGTGGTTTTGTTGGGGTCTATCAAGTTGTGTTTGTGTGTGCGTGCGGGAGTGCGTGGCGTACAGTGCGGTACTGCGTGAATGCGGTGAGAGGGATGCTTGCTGGGGTACGTGTGGTGCGTGCCGCGGTGCTCCAGGCGGGGCGTGCGTATTGGCGCGTGCGTCGTAGGGGGTGGGGGGGGGTGTGTGTGTGTGGGTTTGTGGTGGATGGCTAAGTGTGCTTGTCGTGTAGTTGGAATATTTATAACACTTGTGGAGGAAGCGATCTCCGGGGCGTGTAGCACGTTGCTGGCCGTGTTACTTAGGACCGCCTGATGATGAAAAAGGAAAGGGAAAGAAGAAGGAGGGGAGAAGGGAAGGAGACGAAAGGAAAAAAAGGGGCAGAGAGGAAAGGAAAGAAAGGGGAGGAGAGGAAAACAAAGAAAAGGGGAAGGAGAAAAGGAAAAAGGGAGAAGAGAAAGGAGGAGAGGAAAGGAAAAAAGAGGAGAGGGAGGAAGAGGAAAAAGAGAAGAAAAGACTAAATGGGAGGAAAAAGAAAGAGGGGAAAAAAAGGAAAAAGAAACCGATTCCGTATGATGTTCCCCGACCAACAGCAGGTCTTATGGGCCAGAGACGTGAGGGGTTACGGGACTAGTGGGTCAAGATGCCCATCCTCAACACTGTTTTTGTTTGAGAAAACTGGTAATCCAACACTAGGTTGAAGGTGAAACCCGTGAATTCACAACTGCTGTTGATGGAGGCTACCTTATTACCACAATTCATTCCCCTGCATTTTTCGGCCTTGATTATAGAGCATATAAGAGTGACAACCAATAAATCTGTCGGTAATTACTGGACTCGTGAAGAACATAATTCTGTGGCTGGCAACTGAAACTTGTGACTAGTAAAAACCCCATAAAAACATGATAACCTCAACACACAGGTAATTATATGAGTCACCACACAACATGAATCAAGTCCTCATGCAATAACACAGAAACTGAAATGGAAAAGTGAGTCCTGACAGCAGATGGATGATTACTCCTTGAAAACAAGCATTTTGTACCCATGACCAACAGATAAACATTACTTATTGACAATAGATCACACATCACATCGTCATAGACCACAAGGACGACATCGAACCCATGAAACTGATCTGTTACGTTTGGAAAAAATGAATCAAACAAGAATGGTCACATTCCAAGTACATCTGACCCGTAGAACAACTAGTGTCCCCCTATGAAAACAGAATGCAATTATTACTTGATGAAAACAACATACACGATGTCCCCGTACCAAAAATTTTTTTTTTTTTTTTTATTTTTTTTTTTTTTTTTAATGATTTATGGGAAAAACAGAAAACTATGGAGTAATTAAAAGAGCGGATCAAACCCTTATTCATGACAAACAAGATAAATAATAACTCCTGACAACCACGCAATTATGAACCTGAAAAAAAAAAAAACACAAAATCGGCAATCCGTGAAAAAAAAAAAAAAGACGGATATAGTGTGACTAGATGAAATGGGACACCAGGGAACAGAAACAATTGTTTCACCACACCACGAAAACAAAAGAACAACCGAAACGGGGCATATAATTTACAATGTTGACAACACATCCAATCATCGACTTTACTAAAAGCGAAACAACATCGAGTCCTGATTCATAGAACTGTGTGTGGGTGTGTGTCTGTGTGTGTGTGTGTGGTGTGTGTGTGTGTTGTGTGTGTGTGTTTGGTTGTGTGTGTTTGACACAATAATTACTCATTCACACACTCAATACCATAGCACAATGACAGATGAGAACAATCGTTATGACCAGGTGAACAGCCAGACAAATAATGACTCATGGTAAAAGGATGATTATATGACCCATGACATTTGATGACTTATAACCAGGGACATTTGATGATCGGGTGGCGCTATGCGACATGTGATTGATGATGAATGAACCCATGACATTTTCATGATTATGGTCCCATGACCCCTGGCTATCATGGCCCATGACCTTTGAATGACTATGACCCTTGCAATTTGTGATTATTGGATCCTGAAAGCAGGGGAACTGTGACACAAGATGTGTGATCTAAATGGTAATGCGTAATAATATTGTCGATGTGTGTGGGTGCACTGAGCAATGTTTTAAAACAGGATATTTCTTTCTCTTGGCAAAGACCTCATGCGCGGCTGAAATACGGACAATACACTTGGGATTTACTGGGGCATTTTCAATGAGCATGGCTTTGATAACCTCATAAGGGTACTGCGGTGCGTGGTATGTGTGTGTTGTGGTGTGTGTAGTGTGTGTGTGTGTGTGTGGTGTGTGTTTGTGTGGGTGTGGTTTGTGTGGTGTGCGCGCGCGCCGCGCGCCAAAGCGTCAAAAACAGATAAATAATTTTCACTGCAAATGTCCGTTTTTTTTTTGTTTGTTTTTATTTTTTAATCGTTGTGTGTGTTTTTGTATCATCATTATTTGCTTATGCCACAATCACGTAGAAACACACGGTAACAATCTTGATGACAAATAACATATGATCGTGATCGTTGAAGCATGTAATAGGAACTCTTTTGCACTATTCAATCACCATGGACAGACAGCCAGTATGATCTCTGACTCAACACACGGGGAATAATCTCTCCTAACACCACAGATCGCAAAGCAAGGAAACAAACACACCGACCCGCACATAACCCCCATACCCCTCCCTCACCCCCCTCCCCCCATCCCCCGCCCCTCCCTCCTTCTCCATCCCCTTTCTTTTTCCGTCCTCTTTTCTTCTTCTTTCTTCGACTGGGAAAAAAAAGACAAACAAACAAACAAGCAAACAACAACAACAACAGCAACACCAACACCAACAAAACCTTCCGGGCTCTTGTGTCAGGTTGAGGGCGTTTGATGACACAGGACGAGTTCAGTCTGTGGAACAGGGTTAGCGGGACCCTTTGGTCGAGTGGTTAGAGTTTCAGCTCTGGAGCTGACGGTCGGGAGCTCGAACCTTTCATGCAAGTTATTATGTATCACCAGGGGGTGTCACCGTGCACTGGTACAGAACGGCGCTGTGAAGTGAAAAAAAAAAAAAAAAAGAAATTAAAAAAAAAAACAACCCACTCCTCAGATCCTAAAAGCTCCATGTCTAGCATGGGGGGGGTGGGGGGTGGGGGGTGAGAAAAGAGGAGCGAGGCAACCTTATTCAGTCTATTTGTATATCCCCAGTCCCCCACCTAGTGGTAACGAGGGTGTGGGCAAGAGTGGAGGTGTGGGGGGAAAGAAGTGGGTATGGCGGGGGTTCTTGTGGTGTGGTCTGAACGACGGAGTGGTGATGGTGGGGGGAGGGGGTGAGGAAAGGGGGAGCGAGGGGTGAGGAAAGAGGGGAGGACAATGGGGGTTCAGTTTCTCATTCAGTGGTAACGTGTGTTTCGTCATCAGCTTTGTTGCGTCATTTGTGTTTGTTGGGTTGTTTTGAGGCTGAAACGAGATCAGCTGAAACGCGTCCACAAACTACGGAGGGGGGGTGGGGTTTGGTGGTGTGGGGGGGGGGGGGCTAGGGTGGGGGGGCCAGGGGCGGGAGGGTTGGGTGGTTACTGGGTACTGACGCAGGTTACGCCTTGTGACGCCTGTGTAACAATTTTGCAGTGAGAACGTTGATTCTTACATTTGTTGTCGGCTTCTAGCATTATGCAGGCCATGTTAGTCTACTACAGGCGTACTGTGTCGTATGCACTTTGACAGCAGGGAGGCGGTGCTCATGCAAAAAGATCACATCTGAATATCCTTTACAGGAATCATATTTGCTGCTTGCACGATATTTGTGGTGAACTGAAATGGGTTAGAAAGAAACTCACGCAAACACTGGCCACGATCTCATGTTACACTTGCACAGCAAAGCCCGGCCAGTGTGCTCATTTGCAATAAAGAAAGCCATAGACAGCAGAGCATACAAAGAGACACATGTAACCATTTGAACCTAAAGAATGAATTAAAACAAACAAGCAACCCAAGCAACAACACCAACAACAAAAACAATAACCAACACACTCGACACAGGCACACACAGACACACACACACACACACACACACACACACACACACAAACACACCACACACACACACACACGCACACCATACACAGCACTGCGTAAGGCAATACACAGGACACAGACACACAGACACAGCAACACACACACCACACACAAACCACACACACACAACACAGCCACCACACCACACACACACACACATATACACACGCGCGCGCGCGGCGCGCGCGCGCGCGGACACACCCACACACACACACACACACACACACACACACACACACACACACACTCACATACACACACACTCACTCAGCTCACGTCAAGGCGTAGTTATACAGTCTGAGTGAACACACACCACACACACACACACACACACACACACACTGGTGTACAGAATTTTGAATAAATAAATATAAACACACACACACACACACACACGACACGACGACCCCGGACACACACACACACAACAACTCACTCATCCCTCACTCACTCACAGTCAGGCGTGACGTAGTATACAGTCTGAGTGAACAGCACACACACAGCACACCACACACACACCACACACACAGGGGGCACACACACACACACTCAGGGTCACGGGTCACGTCAGGCGTAGTAGTAGTTATACATCTGAGCGGAATATAAACATGGAAAACACACACACCACACACGACACCACACACACACACACGCTTGTGTACAGTTGAATAAAACACACACACACACACACCACAACACCACACCACACAACCACACACAACACAACACACCACACACTTAAAAAAGTGGAGCCAAGATTCACGCGTTGGGGTGTGGAGCGCGACAAAGTGGAGAGAAAAAGAGAACCGAACGAGCGAAAGAAAGACAAGACAGACACACCAGGACTACAAAGACAGAGAAAAAGGGACAGAAAGAAAGAAAGCGAAAAAAGATGAAGGAGGAAAGGAAAGAAAGAAAGAGAAAGAATGAAAAAAGATAACAGAGGGCATTTAGAAGAATAAAAACAAATAAAAAAATGAAACAACGGACAAAAAATTAGAAGCCACAAACAAAAAAAAAAAAAAAAAAAAAAAAAAAAAAAAAAAAAAAAAAAAAAAAAAAAAAGAAGAAAGAAAAGAAACAGGCACACGCCACACAAACTGTTTTTTATGGTGATCCTGTCTGATCGCCCTGTGAGGCCCGACAAGACACAGACGGACCGAGACGAGTAATGCGTGAAGCCAAACGACCTCGTCTGTGATAGTTGCTGCTCTTTTCTCTGAGAACGTCATTGAATGAATAAAAAAACAGTGTGCTGTGTTCTCGGTGGAGGTGGA
>JADBJO010006053.1:15000-25060 GCA_016801955.1 Conus betulinus
AGTACTGAACACACACACACACACACACACACACACACACATTTACAAACACGCAGTACTGAACACACACACACACACACACACACACACACACACACACATACACACACACAACACATATTCACAGCTGAATTAACAGAAATACTCATGGCTTTAAATTACCTTTTAAATTTCCCCCAAACAATATTTCAAGCTCTGTTTTGCGTAGATTCAAAATCAGTCCTTCAGGCGATAAAAGATTTTCATTTGCGTAAGCTTACAGGGACTGAAATGATTATGGAGATAAGCTGTTTGATCCACATGCTTATTGAAGGAGGCACCCAATTAACCTTTTTGTTGGATTCCTTCACACTGTTCTTTTTATTATAACGATAAAGTAGATAGGGCAGCTAATCGTGAAGCGAAAACATATCTCGGGTTCTGAAGATCTTAAACTACCCTTGGTACATGAGAGCAGTGCAAGTTTAGTTCAAACACATATTTCGAAAACTTTCAAAGATAGAATGATAGTACATGACAATCAAAATCAGTTTGATTTTTTTTTTATATTAAAATCATTCAACATAATTTCAATTTAAATAAAAATATACTTTCATTTATGCATAGGTGGAAACTTGATGCTTTTAAAACAAAATATGTTAAAAAACATAGTGTGTTTATGTAAAAAGAAAAAAAGTGACACGTGTTCATAGACATGAAAAAAAATAACTCCAGTGTTGAGGCAAAATAGTGCACAGGCCGTCTTTGAGTCACCAGCTCTAACATATGTGTTTTTCTTATGCTTAGAGCGCATTCCATTTGGGAAATATTCATAGGTTCCTTTTTTTGTGTGTGGGGGCGGGGATGGGGGATCTGTGTAGGGAGGGAAGATGGAATAATGTACAAAGCTCAAAGCGACAAGGACTGAGAAAGGTTAAGTTTCTGTGCCTTGATGGTTGTTGAATTAATAAGTATTGTTAAAATTTTAAACTTTTTCCCCTTTGAAACTTATTTGAAGAATTTAAGTGTTTTGTAATTACCATTATTATTCATATAAGCACTCATATAAGCACACACATATGCACACACACATACTCTTAAACACACTAGCTTATGTATACACACATACGAGCACACGCACATGCACACATACGTGTGTGTGCACAAGCCTAAGCACATACGCTCTTTCTTTTCCTATATCTCTCTTTCGGCACGATTTTTTTTAATCGTCTAATATCACGATTACTGAAAGACGTTTAAATGATCACACACACACACACACACACACACACACACACGCAGTACTGAAACACACACACACACACACACACACACACACACACACACACACACACACACACATACACACACACACACGCACATACACACAGTACTGAACACACACACACACACGCGCGCGCGCGCACACCACACACACACACACACACACACACACACACACACACAGAGCATCAAAATCATTCACATGAACAGCAAAAAAAAAAACAACAAAAAAAAAAAACAAAACAAAAAAAAAAACACCTTATAGACACTGGAAGTGCTGTGTTTGAAAAGATAAGTTTTAAGGTTGGGTTTTAAACGTGCACCCGACATGAGATGTCTGATAGTGAATGGAAGAGAGTTCCAGAGCTGAAGACCGTAGACAGAGAAGAAACAGAAGGCATGAGATTTACGTGAAGCAGTTTTGTCGAAGAAATCCTGAGTCGGAAGAAGAACGAAGAGAGCGATAGGGTGTGTACAAGGTAAGTAGATGAGAGAGATAACCAGGCCAGTGCCAGTTGCAAACTGTCTTACGGCAACTCTTGTGAAAACTGGGAACCAGTGAAGCTCCATCCACTAAGGGGCACAGTGCAGGCGTCGTGAACCCTTGAAGATAAGGCGAGCAGCAGAGATGGAGAACTTTATCCGTGAATGAAGAGTCGAACAGAACAACCAGCAAACTGGGAGTCACCGTAATCTGGCATTGAAAGGATGCAGGAAGTGACAAAAGTGTTCTGGTAAGCATCTTCAGAAAGGAACTCCATAACTGAACCAACCCTCTTAGGTTCAAGGCAGCAGATCTGACAGATTTTCCTAACCTGTTAATTTCGAAGAACTGAAGAAGTCCATAACTAAACCAAGGCTTCTTGAACTGTTAGAGAATGATATGTCGCTTTATTTGTGTCTGTTTTCTCTATACGAACAAAGGAATACCGTATTGGCGAACAGAGATAAAGCAAACAAAAGCACTCAAAATGCATCTATCTTTTTTTGAGCGGTGATCTGCATCTCTAGCCCAAACACAAAATAGTGTGTGTATGTGTGTGTGTGTGTGTGTGTGAGATAGGGGTGGATGGATGGGTGGTAGAGGTGGAGAAGGGTAGTGTGGTATCGGAGCGACTGATTCAGATTCAGAATTCCACCCATACACTCCCCCCTCCCCCCCCCCCTCCCCACGTACCCTCCTTTGAACTTTTGCCCGACTCCCTCTCTTTCTGCTCTCCCTCTGGTCGACCTCCTTTTCGCAGTTCCCCACCCATACCAAGTCCTCAGATGGCCTGCTACTATCGGTTGCCCCCCCCCCCCCCACCCCCCGAGACCCTCCTTTAACTTCCCCCCGACCTCTCTTCACTCTCCTCTCTCTCTCTCTTTGTGCACGACCCCATTCGACAAGTGCTTCCATCGTACGTGTCCGTTTGGAAACCCCGGTTATATCAAGCAAGGTCTTCATGCCTAACTCGGAAAGCCAAGTCCCGCAGCGTGACGATACACCGGCCTTCGACTCCCCGAGCCAAACGAACGTCCGTTCTCTTGGCAGCAAACCCCCGTCTCCATCTTAGCCCTCCTCCCCCTCTCCCCCGTGACCCCCTCTTCACGTGCCCTGACTTTGTCCGCCCGACCTCTCTTTCCCCGCCCGCCAAACTCACTTCTCTCGCCCAGCCTCTACCTTCCCTCTTGTGTCTCTGGGCGCACGTGCCTCGAACGCTTGGGGACGAGGGTATGGCCGTTTTTCTCCAGCCGGCGCCACAAGGCTGCCAGCCTCTCTTTGTGCGCACGTGCCTCGAACGGCATGGAAGCCGATGCACAAGGCGTGAGATTGATGCAGACCAAGGTCGACATACGGCGAGCACCTGTCGACTGCATGGTTGTTACTGGGACTGTCCGTTTGTTTGGGGCTGTGGTGTAGCTGACACGGTTTATCAATAGGTCGTTCTACAGCCGGCCTGGACTGGCCAGCAAACAACTCCACTTGCCTCGCAGTTGTGTCTCGGGGGCGTGTGTACCAGGCCAGAGTAACTCCACGCAGGAACGACGTCCGGCCGCTCTCACGCCATGAAACATGATTTCTCTCTGGTGTCTTTTTACTCCATCAAGGATGAAAGTAATCCTAATCAGAAACACTTGAAAGGCTGTAAATAAATGCCAAAGAAACACGCAAGTTGACGCGTTCATTGTTTTAAATGAACCTAAACTTAATATTTGACAGAAAAGTAAAATGTCTCACGAAGGGTTTTGAACTGTGGCCTGTTCTTGAAAGCCCTGTTATACAACTCCCCTTACAAGCCGCCGTAGCGCTTGTCGTCGTCGTCGCACTGGGAGGCGGCATTACCAGCCGAAGGCGCCTAGGTGGCAGACAGGCGTGGGGCGGCGCAGCCTACCTTCCTCGCATCAACAGTGACGACGGGTCTAGCCTGGGGCCGTGTCGCCGGGATACGGCTCTTCAGGCAGTGGGGCAGTTCGGCGACGAGGCGTTGCCGTTCTGCGACTCCACCGTGGACCAGCAGGGCCCTCCCTTTTGTGGGGGAGGGGGGGGTGTGTGTGGGGGGGGGGGGGGGGGGGGGAGGGAACGTCCCTCATGGACGCAGAGTGGACATAGACCAACATGCAGCAGCAGGGGCGACTTTTGTCCCACACGTTTCCCAGTCGGCCTCACGCGGCACAGAACCGTTTGCCACTCGGCTCAAAGACGGGCGCCCGGTAGCCCTGACGACGGCCTTAGAGGAAAGGCAACAAGGAAGACACCATCATCATGACTGACCACGAAAGAAGAAGAAAAAAAAAAAAACATCAACTACCTACGAACAACTTGACCTAGGCTTTTGCCCGAGGAAACCGACTACCTTGGGAAAGCTCCTCCTCACCAAAGATACAGACTCCAGCCAAGCCTGCCTGCTGGCAAGTCCGCCAGACAACCGACTCTACTTAATGAAGCTGCAGCGAACAACTTGTCCCTGAAAGCATTTCCTGTGAAGACCTTAACTCAACCTATTAGTCCGCCGTGGCGACGTGTTAGTGTCTCGGATTCCCGGCTGGGAGGTCACGGGTTCAATTTGCTTGTGGGATTTTTCTGGCCTGACCAGCTCCTACCCAGAGCTGACTTTGCTACGGGCTCAGCTGGGAAGACTGGGATCACATAGTCGAGCTTCATCCACTCAATTGATGGTTCTCTAAGAGTGTTTGAACAAATTTCCTGAGCAGCACTGCAGGTGTCTGTATCTCTCGGGCCTGGTTGACGCCGGGATATATCATGAAAGTGAGCGTAGCGTACAGCGCAGTCATGCGATCTCAGACTGGAATGGAAATCCATAGCATCATTATAATCCCGACACACTGATCAGCATAAAAATGTCTCAAATTCTGTGGCTCTTCATGCCCTGCTGTCAATGTGACCTCAGTTTTGATGTCCTCTCCACGTCTATGGCCGTGGTTTGGTTCTGTCGGGGTTTGATTATGTCCATTTTGCCCATGTCGGCAAATTCATGGGGGCTGTCGTTGGACGGACGTGGTTGCGCGCCCCCCGGGCCCCTTTTGACGACTTGACGTTGACTACTCCCTGTGGATTGCCGATGCCGGCTGCTGCTGCGGGCCTGGCCGGGCTGTGGCTGTGGGCGGGAGGGTCGGAATGAGCGGTATGGGTGAAAGGCCACTGAGGTGGGAGAGAAGATGGACAGCAAAAGAAAAACAAAAAACAAACAAAACAAACAAACAAAAGAAAAGAAAAATCTCCTTTGTAGTGTTATATACCGTGTTACACCGGAATGTGAGGGAGCGATATCAATTTAGAGGACGCGGGAAACGGCCCAGAACATCGGAGAAAACAAACCAATCTCCCAGCTGAGCTCAACACAAACATGGAGCGGACCTTGAATGAAGACAAAAAGCACCAGCAAGAGCTCATTCAATCCTCTCGTTGTTTACAGCACAGCCGCATTCGGAGGCTACGTCAAGGGTGACTGCGTCACAAGGACGTCATCTATCTATCTATCTATCTATCTGTCTGTCTGTCTATCTGAGTGCGTCACACGGACATCATCCATCCATCCATCCATGTGTGTGTGTGTGTGTGTGTGTGTGTGTGTGTGTGTGTGTGTGTGTGTTTCCTTCTTTTTTTTTTTTAAGAGTGGATGAGAAAGGTGGGGATGTGGTGGGAGGTGGGGTGGGGGTTAATCTGGCGATTCGAACACACACGTTGTTTTCTAAGACGGAGCCTAGTATTGGACCACAACACTCTTTCCTTCAAACTAAACTTCTACATCCACCAGAGATGGCATGACAGACTGAGATATGTATCCCAGGAGAATGGGGGGACGGGGGCCCGTTTAACCCTACACTTACATCGCCAGAACTTAAGCACGCTTACATGGGCAGCTACATCGCTAAGGCTAGAGACTAGCAGGATTTGAACTCTCAGACAACAAACTTGGTGCTCTATCGCTAAGCCAACCTGCATTAGGAACCTGTCTCTAAATGCAATCTATCTCAAGCAAGCAAAAAAAAAAAAAAAAAAAAAAAAAAACCCACCGAACACCGACAGACAGTCCGACAGACATACAGACAGACACACTGACACACACACACAAAGCAAGCGCGCGCATGCACGCACGCACACTCACACACATATGTGCACGCGCGCGCGCGCTCACACACACACACACACACACACACACACACACACACACACACACACACACGGTGTGAACAGAACACTGGCTGGTGTGAGTAATATGACTCACTGGTAAATAATCGCTTGATCGATTCGTCCACGACAAAAAATCGTTATCTTCTCTCTGATTGATGTGATTGATTAACTGACTCTTGACGGCTTGACTGAGTCATCCTTTCATGAAAATATGGGTCATTCGTTCACATAGCTCTTCATTCATCCTTCCCTGTAGTCCTTACACCATCCATTCATTGACCAGTTATTTTGTATTTCATTCACATGGATCGGATTTGACTGAAGTGTGTATCTCCCAGTAGCGTGTAGAATTTACCGTTTTTTGTTCTGAACGATATTTCGATGTGTTATAATTCAGAGCTTTTTTTTTTCTTTTTTGTTGTTGCGTATTATGATCATCACCATCGTTGTTATTGTTGTTATCAACATCATTATCTTTATCATCCTCCTCTTCCACCCCCCTCTTCCTCCTCCTCAATATCATCATCATCATCATTTGTGTTTTATTGTCGTTGTTGTTCTCGTTGAGTGTTACTGTTACTGTTATTGTTGACGTTGCTGTTGTTTGTTGTGGATGTGGGTTGTTACTGTTGCCGACGTTACATGGTCACCACATTGTTAAGAGGGTTTTGAACAACAGACCGGAGAAAAGATGGATCGAAACGACAATGCAAAATGGAGAGACATTTCGAATCTATCTTAGCCCGACATCCCGCCCCCCCACACCTCCCCCATACCTCTCTTTGCTCGCTCACTTCCCTCTCCCTCTTTCCAGAGAGAGAGAGAGAGAGAGAGAGAGAGAGAGAGAGACCGAGTGAGTGAGACAGAGCACTGAAAATGCTGACGTGTACATTGAACATTTGGCCATGGACTAAGCCTTCAAGAACAAACAAAACAACAAAAAACGAAGAAAAGAAAAGAAAAAAAGGAATACGGTATGAGAGAGACAGACAGACAGACAGACAGACAGACGGGGGGGGGGGGGGGAAGGGGGACTAAGAGAGAGAGAGAGAGAGAGAGAGAGAGAGAGAGAGAGAGAGAGAAAACAGACGGACAAACACACAGACAAACAGACAGATAGATTTTGTGGGGGGGGGGAGGGGGGGGGGGAGGGGGGCTGAGAGAGAGAAGGCGAAACAGACAGACGGGGGTGGGGGGTGGGGGTCGGGCGGGGGGGCTGAGAGAGAGAGACAGACAGACAGAAAGAGAGAGAGAGCGACACACACACACACACACACACACACACACACACACACACACACACCACACACAGACAGACGGGGGGTTGGGAAGGGGGACTAGGAGAGAGAGAGAGAGAGAGAGAGAGAGAGAGAGAGAGAGAGAGAGAGAAACAGACAGACAGACAAACACACAAACAGACAGATAGACTTGTGTGTGTGTGTGTGGGGGGGGGGGGGGGGTGAGGGGGGCTGAAAGAGAGAAGGCGAGACAGACAGACGGGGGGGGGGGGGGGGGGGGGGGGGGTTGGGGGGGGGGGGGGGGGGCTGAGAGAGAGAGACAGACAGACAGAAAGAGAAGAGAGAGAGAGAGCGACACACACACACACACACACACACACACACACACACACACACACCACCAGAGAGAGAGAGAGAGAGAGAGAGAGACAGACAGACAGACAGACAGACAGACAGACCGGAGAGAGAGAGAGAGAGAGAGAGAGAGAGAGAGAGAGAGAGAGAGAGGATCGAACTGATGCAGATGGCTCTCTCCTGGTCAAAATATATATAAATCAAGCCAATCAGATAACACACACTCTTTAGTTCCCCCTGACCCATTTTCAGTCAGCACTACTTTTTACTACATGTGTCGTTCAGTCAGCACTACTTTTTACTACATGTGTCGTTCAGTATGCACTACTTTTTACTGCATGTGCCGTTCAGTCAGCACTACTTTTTACTACATGTCTCGTTCAGTCAGCACTACTTTTTACTACATGTGTCGTTCAGTCAGCACCACTTTTTACTATATGTGTCGTTCAGTCAGTCACTTTTACTTTTACTGCATGTGTCGTTCAATCAGCGCTACTTTTTACTACATGTGTCGTTCAGTCATCATTACTTTTTACTACATGTGTCGTTCAGTCATCATTTACTTTTACTACATGTGTCGTTCAGTCATCATTACTTTTTACTACATGTGTCGTTCAGTCATCATTACTTTTTAGTACTACATGTGTCGTTCAATCAGCGCTACTTTTTACTACATGTGTCGTTCATCAGCACTACATTTTACTGCATGTGTCGTTCAATCAGCGTTACTTTTTACTACATGTGTCGTTCAGTCAGCACTACTTTTTACTGCATGCGTCGTTCAATCAGCGCTTCTTTTTACTGCATGTGTCGTTCGTTCAGTCATCATTACTTTTTTACTACATGTGTCGTTCAGCCATCATTACTTTTTACTACATGTGTCATGTTCGTTCAGTCAGCATTACTTTTTAGTACATGTGTCGTTCAATCAGCGCTACTTTTTACTGCATGTGTCGTTCAATCAGCACTACTTTTTACTACATGTGTCGTTCAGTCAGCACTACTTTTTACTACATGTGTCGTTCAGTGTGCACTACTTTTTACTACTTGTGTCGTTAGTCGATATTACTTTTTACTACATGTGTCGTTCAGTCAGCACTACTTTTTACTACATGTGTCGTTCAGTCAGCACTACTTTTTACTACATGTGTCGCTAAGTCAGCACTACTTTTTTTACTACATGTGTCGTTCAGTCAGCACTACTTTTTACTACATGTGTCGTTCAGTCAGCACTACTTTTTACTACATGTCGTTCGTTCAGTCAGCACTACTTTTTTACTACTTTTTACATGTGTCGTTCAGTCAGCACTACTTTTTACTACATGTGTCGTTCAGTCAGCACTACTTTTTACTACATGTGTCGTTCAGTCAGCACTACTTTTTACTACATGTGTCGTTCAGTCAGCACTTCTTTTTACTACATGTGTCGTTCAGTCAGCACTACTTTTTTTTTTTTTACTATGTGTATTGTTCAGTGTGCACTACTCTTTACTACTATGTGTCGTTCAGTCAGCGCTACTTTTTACTACATGTGTCGTTCAGTCAGCACTACTTTTTTTTTACTACATGTATTGTTTCAGTGTGCACTACTTTTTACTACATGTGTCGTTCAGTCAGCGCTACTTTTTACTACATGTGTTGTTCAGTCAGCACTACTTTTTTTTTTTACTATGTATTGTTCAGTGTGCACTACTTTTTACTACATGTGTCGTTCAGTCAGCGCTACTTTTTTACTACATGTGTCGTTCAGTCAGCACTACTTTTTTTTTTACTACATGTGTTGTTCAGTGTGCACTACTTTTTACTACATGTGTCGTTCAGTCAGCGCTACTTTTTACTACATGTGTCGTTCAGTTTTTTTTACTACATGTATTGTTCAGTGTGCACTACTTTTTACTACATGTGTCGTTCAGTCAGCATTACTTTCACCTTTGCGTTACACGTGTCTTTAACCATTGCCAACTCTCACTGAAAACGCACATAAAAGCATATAGTCGTTATCAACTTAATCATGATCATGGTAATGATGATGATGATCATTATCATCATCGTCATCATTATTGACAACAACAGTTACAACAACAACATCAACGATTACTGCAACAGCAACGACGACGACGACGACGACGATATCAACAACAAAACAACGAAAAGAATCAGATTTTGCCGAACACATTTGGAGAAGTACACACTATAGCATTTGAAGAGTGGCATGACTCGTGATTTATATTTCTAACATCGCATCATAACATTTGAAAATAGAACTGTGTAAAATCAAACCTGCACCCATTCATTGTACCTAACTGTCATTGCTAAGTTGAAAGTAATGAGCAGTAAGGAGAGATGGAAAAGGGTAAGAAAGGAAAGGAAAGACAGGCAGGAAAAAATAGCGGAACTGGAAAAAGCCTTGGGGAATGGGAAAAGTAGGTAGGATAGGTGTGTGTGTGTGTGTGTGTGTGGGGGGGGGGGGGGGGGGGGGGGGTAGAAAAAATGCAGGGAAACAGTCAGAAAAGCAGGAATAGATTGGGAAAAGTAGGAACAGATTCAAAACGTTTTTAAAAAAAAATGC
>JADBJO010006053.1:28572-38572 GCA_016801955.1 Conus betulinus
ACCATTACTCCATTTTACATGTACACATAATACACTTGAATTTAGCAATTAACCACTATAGAACCTAATTAAAGAGTACTAACAACATGTGTTTATACACACATAGAACATAAGGTTCATATAGAATAGTTCAACGAGGTAGCAATTGGCCGCTTTTGCTGTTCACTGATATCTGGCTTGTACTCCATGCGTCGCTATGTACTCTTATTTTACTATGTTTATGTTGATTGCATCAGCTTCTCTCTGTGTTTCATAGCATAGTAAGTGAACATAGCAATGTCTCGTAGTATTTCAATATTGTCATTCTGTAATATTCTGTGAAGGGTGATAGTTTGCATATTATTAAAGTGCTTGTGGGATATATTTAGCTCTAAATGTATTGTACTGGGACATGCTGTTAAGAAATGAAGTTCAGTTTCTACTTCGGGACAAAAAGGGCAAGATGTTAATGCTGTACTGTCAGTGTATTTTTTATTGACATGGAGTTCACTTGTACCTATTCTTAGCCTTGTCAGAGCATTTCTAAATTTAGCAATGGTAATTACATGCAGATATTTTTTCTGTTTGATGAAGAAATTTAAATGTGTTGTAAATTAGAAAACGATCACTATTTTCATTCTTTTCATGCCAGTTTTGTTTGTAACAGTCTATCATTCTTTGTTTCAGTAAAGCAATGAAGCTATTTTCATTACCTACTCCTTCGAATAACCAAACTTCTGAAAATCCAAAACGGTCTAGACAATTTTTTATGCCGAACGCCCAATTATGTATTTTATTTATTTCGGTTTTTCTCTCTTTCGTAAGCTAGTCTAGGTAATCTATTTGGGGTCCATCTTCAGAATTCTGAACCAATAGCGTATTGCCCTAATTGTACTATCCACAATTAGCGGATATCTACCTAATTCTCCATATACTAGATGGTTTTGGAGTTTTTTTACCTACTCCTAAGAACTTTTTACATACGAATAAGTGTATGTTTTCTACCGCTCTGTAACTAGTTAAACCCCATATTTCTGCTGCATACATTAATAGTGATTTCACTTGCGTATCAAAGAGTTTAAAATAGATTTTTTTGTCTACGTGTCCTAAAGTATACATAGTTTTCATTACTTCAGCCACTTTGCCTTTAGCTCTACCAGCGTATTCGGCTAGTGATATGTCTACTGAAAGTTTTGTTGTAAGTGTGTACCCTAAATATTTATAATTATTTACTACCTCAATTTCCTCCCTTTTATAGAACCATTTCTCTCTCCTCCCTAGATATCCTCCCTTTCTGAATACCATAATTTTAGTCTTTTGAAGATTTACAGTTAGTCCTAGTGTATCAGATGTCTCTTGTAAGTTCTTAATTTGATTCTGTAATCCAGCTGGGGTTAAAGAAATTAATGCGATGTCGTCTGCAAATAGTAGTATAAATATTTCTGGCGTTCCAGTAATGAACTGATACCCATGTCTACCCTTTTCTTACTACATTTTCTGCAACTTCAGATATTAATAATGAGAAGATCAGGGGAGATAATAAGCATCCCTGCTTCACTCCTAAAGGGCAGTCGAAGATATCTGTCAGCCCTGAACTACATCTGACGCAAGCTTGGACTTTTTTTTATATATGCCTTTAACATGTTTAACATCTTAGTAGAAATGTTGTGTTTTTTCAATACCTCCCAAAGCTTTTCTCTGTTAACTGTGTCAAATGCCTTTTGGAAATCAATGAAGGCTATATATAACTTGCTTCTTCGTCGTCTCCCCATAAAGGCAGTTGCTTATCATTGAAGTAAGCGTAT
The DNA here is from genome assembly GCA_016801955.1 of Conus betulinus. Taxonomy (NCBI): domain Eukaryota; kingdom Metazoa; phylum Mollusca; class Gastropoda; order Neogastropoda; family Conidae; genus Conus; species Conus betulinus. Next base: position 30,357 of record JADBJO010006053.1, read on the forward strand.
GTATATGGTCTACTGTTGAGTAGCCTTTCCTAAAACCAGCTTGTTCTTTACTTATTTTATTCTCCTGTTCTGCCCAGTTATATAATCTTCTATTCAAAATTGCTGTGAAAATCTTGCTGGTTATGCATAAAAGAGATATGCCTCTGTATTCCCTGGGTTTTTCTTTATCGCCCTTCTTGTGTAGTGGTATTATAATAGCTTTTAGTCCATTCAGTAGGAAAGTAACTGGTTTCGAATAGCTTATTGAATAATTTAGTTAAAAAGGGGGATAACTTTTGTCCTACTTCTTTTAGGAATTCAGGTGGAATGCCATCAATTCCAGCTGCCTTTCCTTTCTTGAGTTTATTTATAGCTGTAATGACCTCATTTTCCGTTATTCATCATCTAAACAAGGCACATTTAACCATTCAGAATTTGCCAGGTCAACTTCAACATTAGGGTTTGCTGGTGGGTTATGTTCTACTAACTGTTTTATTTCGAAATCCTGGTTTTGTCTATTTCCTTGTGGGTTTAATAAGCTCTCAAAATGATCCTTCCATTGCCTTGGTGTAATTTGAGGATTAGATGTCCTCTTTTTACTTAATCCTTAATCATGCTCCAAAATTTTTGACTATCTTTCTGGTCTTGAGTTAGTTTGTCATAAATGTTCTTCCTAAATTGGGTTTCCTTTTCCCTTCTAAGTTTTTGATATTGTGATCTTTTGTTTAAATAGACTGCTTTCCTCTCTTCGAATTTAGCTAAATTCCTATCTTTGTTTACGTTCTTTAGCCTGTTAAGCACTAGTCTGGCTTCTTTTTTTTTCATATCTTGGCATTCTTTATCAAACCAGTCTTTAGATGTTTTTTGCTGGTCCTCCTAGGCATATTGTTTTGCACATACTTTTTCCTGCCTCCTTTAGTAATTGATTGAATACAACTAAGTTATTATCAATATTTTGGTCTAGACCTTCCGTAATTTGAACCAGTGTTCGTTGCGATCTTTCCAAGTTAATGATGTCAATGTAATCCTGTTGCTTTGAAGGATCCCACTTGTATATCTTACTAAACTTTTTCTATTCTCCTCTGGCTGTAGTGTGTTTAATGAACTTTTTAATTCCAGCATTACAGGCATGTGAGGGGATTCCACCCTCTCTTCTACTGAACATTTAATTACATTGTCTACTATTTCAGCTGAACATACATAGAAATCAATCACACTGTTTCCTCTTTCAGAGTAGAATGTGAATGCACTATCGAAGTTTTTTGTAACTAGTCCATTTAAAGGAATCATGTTAAAACTCTCACAGAGTTCCATCAAATTCCTTCCGAATCCATTCGTATGAGGATCTTGTGAACGACGTGCAAACACATCCTGCTCCTGATTTATCAGACTGAATACATCATTTGTATCCTCAATGCTCGGGCCCCACTCGCCAATCCGAGCATTAAGGTCGCCACCAATGATAAAATAATAGTTTTTTCCTTGTTCCACCTGTGACAAAATAAACAATTCAATTTGTTCCAAAGTACAAGAGTAATCTCTGTCCACATAAAATCGACTGTTAACAGGATGAATGTACACACCAAAAAACAATATATCATTTTCACATAAATAGCAAGTTCTTATCAATTTTTATACAAAGTACATTTTCAATATCAGTTACAACCGTTTGTACATGGTGTGATAAGGCTTTGTTTACTAACATAAAAGTACCCCCCTGAAGGGCGCCCCATTTTGGTGAACTTAATGGCTGGAGAATGTAAATATGTAAAGTCTTGAAATTTTTATATCAGGATCAAAAAAAGTAGAAGTAAATGTTTCTGAAAGGCAACAAATATCAAAGCTTGTTATATAATCATAGAAATCTGGATCTGACAGCTTATCTACAAGTCCTTCTACATTCCAGCTAAGTATGTTAATGTGTTTTATTATTTCTTGCCTCTTGTATTACTTGATGGGTATGGTCAGGGTACTTTTCTCATTGTTTTTTGTCTTTTCCTGGTGTGTGCGTTTGGGAGCCTCCTGCTTGTTTGCTTGCACGTTTGTTTCCTGTTTCACACTGCTAGAGTTCGATCTTAGTGTAGGTTTGTTATTCGTGTGTGTACCAGTCCTTATCTTCTCCCCTCCGACCTGTTTAGCGCCAACATCTTTAACCGAATGACCTGACCAAATCGACATATCAAACTGCGCCTGCCTCGGGCCGTCTATTTTAGTTTTGCTACCCCTTCCCTCTATCGACTTCCTTGATTTGTCATCTTTAGCCAATAGGCTAGCATTCCTGTTTGTATGCGTGGTTGAACGACTGCGCTACCACTAAACATGCTTGGCGAAGCGTCCGAGTTTGACTCGATTGTTTCTCCTTCACACGCACGCGCTTCTCGTGCTCTTGTTGCATTTGTATTGCGTGTGTTTTTCACATCGCTCAGGGACATGACCCTTTTGGCACGAGACGTGTACACTGCTACAGCTCGCGTCATCTGCACTGACCTCTGACGTGTGAGGTCTTTGGGTAAAGTGCATCCGTTCTGAACAGGTTTAGTTGTACTCATATTCAATGTCATACCATTCGCACTGGGATTATTCTGTCACTTTCATCCGGTTTCTGACCCTCTTCATTATCACTTATAAATTCCACATTGTTCTTCTGACATGATCGCATCACCATTCACACTACACTCATGTTCTTGATCGCTAACATTTACAAAATCATTCACCGCATTTTCAAGTTCTTTCCATGACAATTGTGTATCCACACTGCTTGCGCTCGCTTCAACATTTCCTTTCTCACCCTCCCTTACATCTGCACCACTATCATCCTTGCTTTCCAACACTTGCATACTTTCTTCCTTTCTTTCATTCCTTGCACATCCACTTCCACACTGATTTCCATCTATGTCTTTTCTACACCGATCATTATTTCTCAACCACTGTTTGATGCTCTCACTCTGATTCGTTTTGTCCCTTCTTCTTTCTTTCACCAACTCACTCTCTCTCGCTTTTTCACTCATCCTTTTTTTTTCCGCATCCCACTCTTTGTCCCAGTTTCTCCCATCACTTATGCCACTAACATCCGATTTAGTTCTCCAATTATGGAGGTTTATAGCACCCAATGCACTCGAAACACCCAGTGTACCCATCCCTTCTTCCTCCCCTGACACATTTTGAGTGTCCATTCTGGTATCATTTCTTGCTTCCCTCGACCTGGACAGGGTATTTCGCCTTCCGTTGCCTTCTTTCACAAAGAGTTTGCCCCTCACGTAGTAGCCTAGTTTGCCCATAGCTCTCAGTCTTTTCAGTTCTTCAGCCTGCCTTCTGGTTCTGTCTTGGGATATTCTGATACCATCTTTCTTCATTCTGTCCCTGGCTTCAGTATTTCTCAGTACTCTGAGCACATCTTTCCATCGAAGGATCTTTGCGATCACAGGTCGCGGTTGATAGCCGAATGTATTTCTTTTGCCCAATCGGTGGGCCCTTTCCACAACATCATCGTCCCATGACTCGTCTGGGATGTATCTCTCTAGCAGTTCCTTGACTAATTCTTCGCAGTTTTCACTTTCTGACACAACTGATGTCTCCCTCAGTCCAAAGATCTTGAGATTGTTCCTGCGCGAGAACCTTTCCAGCCTATCTATCTCTTCCTCTAGTGCGTCTATTCTGTGGAATGTGTTGTCTTGCTTTTCTTCTAGTTGCTTGACTGTACGTTTCGTGTTTTGCATCTCTTCTTTAGCTTCCATAACCTCTTTGCAGAGTTGATTTAGTGTATCTGACATGTCTGCTTGTTTTCTTGACATAACTGCTTGCTTGTTTGCTATGTTTTCTTGTTTTTGCTCCATTCTATTCATGGATTCAGACTGCGTGGTGAAAGATTTGGATATTGACTGCATGATTGTAGTGAGATGTTGTATCTGGTTTTCCATGCTTAAGAATTTGGTGTCTAATTTGCTTTCTATTTTCTTGGTCTCCTCTTGTATCAGACAGTTCACTTCGATGTTAGGGTTGGAGTTGGGGTTGAGGTCCTTGGAGCTGTGGTTGGAATTAGGCTTCGGATCAGGCTTCGGATCAGAGTTAGGGTCGGTGGGATTGGTGTCACCCTCAGGGCCCGGATTAGATTCCACGTCTCCTGATAACAAGAGTTTCTTCAGCAAGAGGACGATGATCAGGGACATGGACGTCGACAAGCAGGGTATAACACAAGGAGCTGCTTGGTTAACCATGAACAACAACTCTGACCAGTCCAGATTCTGCATGCATTCACTTGCATCAAACAAGATTTCCGAAGACTGCAACTTTCTGCCCACTGAGACACTGGTTCGGGCCCGCACATAAGTGCACCTGTATGGCCTAACACTAGCCTTCCGCTTTCCGAACTTGCACTGCAAGAGTGCAGCATGTACCGTTGTGACTGCATTTCATTCAAAGTTCCAGACGGAATAATTTTGTAGGACTTTGTTGCCTAGTGTTTGTCGTCCAAAAGCTACACCGTTCGTATCATTCACGCACCATAGGGTCATACCAAGACACCAGAGACCTACGAAACACAACAATACATCTGTCACTCCCGCCACGTAGCTCTTGCCGCCATCTTGTCGCTCTCTCTTCCTTCTTGTCTTTCTTTTCAACCCATCGAAAAGCCCTATTCTTATCCTCCACAGACCAATGTCCAACATTTTTGGCACTAACACTTCTTACTAATTCTGTAACCACTTTACACCACACAAATTAAAGCACAGAAACAATGTAATCCAGAGAAACGTCACTTTCTTTGCGGCGGCTCACAACACACAAGCAGCTTGCTTTCCGCCATGTTGACGAGAGAGAGAGAGAGAGAGAGAGAGAGAGAGAGAGAGAGAATACAAATACGTATACGAATGATGTAATGTAGTAGGCTTTGTGCCGAGGACAATGAGGAAAGCGGGGAGGACGGTCAGTAAGTGAACAATGTTAATAGATACAATCAATGTCAAACATGTTAGGTCGTCATGACATGGAGACCACATCAAGGTTATGCAGTTCATTTCATGGTCAACCTGCCAGAACACAATGACAACAACCGCGCAGGCACAGGTTCACTTGAGAGTTTGCACATTGAACTGAATAGTTTAAATAACAATAGACTGTACAATGTACAGATCACTTATAGACCCAGATTTCCTTTACCACCAGAGTTGTGATCACGTGTTTAATTAGTAGACTTTATAGGTCACATTTTTCAGCAAGGTTTCCTTTAAAGCCAGCACTGATCATTACAATTTACATAAGGAACTTCGTAATTTCAGGTTGCCACTAGATCAAGATTTCGATCGTAACCAGCACTGCTGTCACATCCATTTTTTTCTTCATCTCTGGTCTGATGGTATTGATAAGGTTGTCCATTCGCTTTGATGTATCTTCGACACACTGTGTAATAGCGTTGTACAAGTCAGAAAAACTATTTTGCGTTGTATCAGCTGACTCACAGACATCCGTACCGCTGTTGCACGTGTCCTTGCTGTCTTCCTCAGTCTCTTTACAGTGTAACTGACTGTAGATCGCTGGCTAGTGTGTCCACGCTAGTGTCGCAGTCCTCTAATTCTGCAAGATCCTGATTGTTCGTAGTCACCAAGTGACATTTGTGTCTCTTGCTGCGGCAGGTGAAGTTACAGTACTGCTGTTTTTAGACTTGTCCCATGCGCACAACTCTCTACACAGGCAGACCGTTGTCGTGAAATGTGTCCAACGCAATGTCATTTCCCGTGTTGTAAAACAAAACTGGGGGGAGGAGGAGAGAGAAGAAGCCAAGCCAGAGGAAGATGAGGAAGAACTTGCCTTCTGTTGCCTCCTTGGTCTGTGGACCTCAGCCCGTCTCCTGTCCCTGGAAACCTGCGACGGACATTCACGCCTAAAGACGACAGTGTCGTCCTGGTGAGTGTGCGTGGCAGCGGGTTGAGTTGGCAGCTGTTTCAAACGCAACGCCACGACAGTTGGCGCTCCCCTACCTTCAATTTTGTTAGAGGATAGCGACAGTTCATGTAACAGGGGTGCTCAACACAGATTGAAGCGAAGCTGGGAGTCCTACGACTGGCATTTTCACTTATTTTACTTGCCAAAAGAAATAATTGAGTCAGACCTCTATTGAAATGCCTCTTGCTGGGAGGCAGAGAGAGAGAGAGAGAGAGAGAGAGAGAGAGAGAGAGAGAGACCAGTGGCTCAACCGCGTCTTGACGCTTCCCAATTCTGCCCCCGGACATAAATTGTTGGTGGAGGGGACGTACGATCCAACACGACACCGGTCAACACCAAACGAACTATATAAGGTCAGTGGGCAGCAGTGGGGAAGGCGAGGACTGTGTTTCTGCATTGGCCGTTCTCCACTGTGTTTCTGCATTGGCCGTTCTCCACTGTGTTTCTGCATTGGCCGTTCTCCACTGTGTTTCTGCATTGGCCGCTCTCCACTGTGTTTCTGCATTGGCCGTTCTCCACTGTGTTTCTGCATTGGCCGTTCTCCACTGTGTTTCTGCATTGGCCGTTCCTCCTGTATGTTTGAACTCGCAGTGTCTCCTGTCGGTTTGAACGATCGCAGCTGTCTTGGGATCGGGGGTGGCCATGTTGCAGTTGTTGGCACAGTAGGCCCAGCAGCAGCTGTCGATTCTCGTCCCAGACTCCTTCCATGTTTCGTTGTGACAGCACCGCCACTGTCTGTGACTTCTGACACACAGGCCAGCTTTCCATCCGGGTTGGTTTGTTTGTTTTACTTCCTTCTGACATAAAGGCGATGTTTCCATCCGTATTTTCTTTTTTTACTTCCTTCTGACATAAAGGCGATGTTTCCATCTGTATTTGTTTGTTTACTTCTGACATAAAAGCGATGTTTCCATCGTGTTTTGTTTACTTGTTTGTCTGTCATCACGATCACGCAAAAAAGCAGTAAACCGATTTGGGCGAAACTCGGTGAAAAGATAGAATGTGGCTCATGGACGATTTTCGTTTTTTTTTTTTTTCAATCTGTCCCACCTTCTGTGCCATCTCAGTTGCATTGACCCCCCCCCCCCCCCCCCCCCCACCCACCCACACACACACACACACACAGACAGACACCTTCCTCGTCCACAGCCACAGCCCGCCCGGACCGGTCCACCGTAGCTCCGGCACCGGCAGTCCACAGGGAACAGTCAATGTCAAGTCGTCAAGAGGCAACCCCCACCGGAGGAGACACTGCGCTGCTGCTGAGTCACTTCGGTGGTGTTCAGTGGCGCCTGTTCTGATCCAACATACGTAGGACATCCCCTGTTAAGCCCCCTTCTGACGACAATAATTACCCAGTCGCGGAGCGCGGCGTGAGTGAGATCTCTCCCTCCCGGATGGCGTCACTTCGTCCGACCAATGACAGCCCCCATAAATTTGCCGATACCGATGATCCCGACAGAATCAAACCAAAGCTATAGACAAGGACAGGACATCAATACTGAGGTCATCATGAGAGCTAGGCATGGAAGACCACCGAAATTGCGACTTCTTTTTAATGCTGATCGATGCGAATGAGGATAATGAAGACGATGCTTCGGATTTCCATTCCTGCTTGAGACTGCATGATAGGGCTCTACTCTACGCTTACTTTAATAATAAATCCCGGCGTCAACCAGGACCCAGAGATGCAGATACCTGCAGAGTTGGTCAGGAAATTTGAGCAACATTCTCAGAGACGCATCCACTTAGTGGTTGAAACTCGGCTGTGTGGTCCCAGTCTTCCCAAATGAGCTCGTAGCAAACTCAACTCTGAGTTAGAGCCGGTCAGGGCAGAAAACCCCCATGGCTCTGATGGGAATCAACCCATGACTTCCCCGGCCGGGTGTCCGCGACACTAACCACTTTAGAATGGGGGCTGGTGGATTCCATTAAATTTTGATGCAGGTGTTGATTAAATGGTGGATACAGACATTTTTTTTTTTAACTATTTTTACATTACCAGAAGGTTCCTTTCTTCTTTTTTTTTTTTTTTTTTATCTTTTTTTACGTCGATACAAAAAGAAATAATGCATGATATCTGAGTTGGATTTTGATTGAAGTTCAAAACGACAAACTGTTTAACAGAAAGGCGTGAAATGTGCACGGGGTTTTTGTTGTTGTTTTTTGTTGTTGTTTTTTATTTTAGTTTATTTCATTTGTGTTGTTGTTGTTGCTGCGGCTGTCTGGAACTGGCAGCCTCGTGTCGCGTTGGTTGGTAGTTCGGTGCTTTTCGCGGTTATTGTGGCATTGGCATC
>JADBJO010006053.1:41072-43572 GCA_016801955.1 Conus betulinus
GAGAGAGAAGGAGAGAGAGAGATAGAAGAAGAGGTAGAGAGAGAAGAGAGAGATAGATAGACGAGATCAGAACAGACTACCAGACAGAGAAGAGAGAATAAGATAACGGCCCCACGAGACAGGCAGAGAAAGATATACATACATAGAGACAGAACAGGAACAGAAGATCAGCCAGAGAGAAGAGATAGAAAACGATACAGAGTGATTTGCGAGCGTAGAGAGGAGAGAGAGAAGAGAGAGGATAAGAGAGAGATTAGAGGAGAGAGAGTTGCATGAGAGGAAGTGATTGGGAGATACGGAAAGATAACAGACAGATGAGAAATGAAGAGAATTGCGAAATCCAGAGAACAAGAGGAGATAAGTTTTCAGAAATCCATGTGAGTGGGAGAGAGATAGAGAGAGGGAGAAGAGAGAGAGAGAAGAGATATAAGAGAGAGAGAGCACATGTTTCACTTTCACATTAGTAGGCTCAGCGCTGTAGGTGACTCTCAGTTCGGACACCATTCATAAGACTTCTCTTTCCTTTTGCTTTTCTCGATTCAAGGTGAGGCGACAGTAAACAAACTTAAGCAAACCGTGGAGGGGGGTCCTCTTGGGTGATTGCCAACAAGATAATCGATCTCCCACCTTCTTCTTTCGCAGGTGTAGTGGGGCGAAGAGGGTTCTTGCCTGAGGGGGTTCTCTTTTTTATATGGGCTAAAGTTGGTGTGTGTGTGTGTGTGTGTGTGTGGGGTGTGTGTGTGTGTGTGTGTGTGTGTGTGGTGTGTGTGTGCGTCGTTCTGTGCCATGTGTGTCTGGTCTGTGTCTGTGTGTACGTGCGTTTTGTGGGTGTGTGTGTGTGTGTGTGTGGTGTGTGTGTGTGTGTGTTGTGTGTGTGTTGTGTGTTTGTTGTGTGTGTGTGTGTGTGTGTGTGTGTGTGTGGTGTATGTGTGTGTGGGTTGGTGTGTGTGTTGTGTGGTGTGTGTGTGTGTGTGTGTGTGTGTGTGTGTGTGGTGTGGGTGTGTGTGTGTGTGTTAGTACAACCATGGTTAATCTGACAATAAATTGATTTCATTTAGTTAGTTAGTTAGTTAGCGTGTGTGTGTGTGTGTGTGTGTGTAGTGTGTGTGTTGTGATGTGTGTGTGAGAGTGAGAGAGAGAGAGAGAGAGAGCAGAGAGAGAGGAGAAGAGAGAGAGAGAGAGCAGAGAGAGAAGCCAGCAGATCAGCAGCAGCCAGCATTGTACCCGTTACATGTCACACAAGGAATTGAATCCTTGAAATTTTACAAACCGCTTAGAGAATAATATAATAATAATAATAAGATGATGATGATGATTGATGATGATGATATGATGATGATGATGACGATGATGACGATGATGATGATGATGCGACGACGACGACGACGACGACGACGACACGACGACGACGAACGAAGAAGAAGAAGAAAGGATAAGAAGAAGAAGAAATAAAGAGAAACAGGGAAATGTAGAAGAAATCTAGAACTGGTCAAAAAGGGAAAAAAATGTGTCTTAACAGTGGACGATGGAGTTTGTAGTCAATCGGTTTGAGACTAATTGCCGCTGCACTTCCACACCATAAAGATTGGCACTGTCGCTGTTCACGCCAAGTATTGTCCTGTTGCTACACGTAGTACAGAGCGAGCTAACCAGAGCGAAGCAAACTCCCCTCTACCCCGCTCCCCTGGGACGCCATGTTTTCTGTCAGCTACATCCACCCCGGCCCCCCCTACCCAACCCAGGTGTGTGGATGTTTAATCCTCTCTGTAATGACTTTCACAAGAGATCAGTTCATCACCAGGCAAAGTAAAAACGTGTTGTGTGGAGCACAGCAAACCTCGAATCGCCAAACTGGACTAAGGGAGTTACTAGAGTGCAGACAGAAATTGAAGAAAAAAAAAAAAAAAAACTTGAAAGAAGATTTACTGTTTCCTCCGAGCAAAAGAGACCAATTACGAGACAAACACAACGAGCTCGACCTTTTTGGTCTTCTTCAGGCAAGACAAACAACATCCAAGGCAATGAAAAACGAAGAGCGAACATTCAACACCCATCTTGCGCCGAATTCGCGAAGAGTAGTAAACGCTCGTTCTCTTTGTTTTCATTGTCCTGAATGTTGTTTGTCTTGCCTGAAGACCTAAGAGGTCGAAACGCGTCGTGTTTGATCTTGTATGTTGTTTGTCCATGTTAATCGGCGGAGTTGCTGAAAATCACCCTTAAAGTTTTAAGAACGAACAATCACTTATCTCCTCAAACTGCGCGCGCAAAACGTGAATTTGAGAAGATGAGTGATACGTCGTTCTTCGTTTTCATGGTCTTGCCTGAAGAAGACCGAAGAGGTCGAAACGCGCCGTGTTTTGTCTTGTAATTCTTCGTGTCCATTGTTCGGCAGAACAGTAAATCTTTTATGTTCGATTAGGAAAAGGAAATGCTTAAGAATGGAACCGCATCATGGTTTTAATGAATGTTATCCATAACCGGTCAAGTCTGTATGGTCCAG
>JADBJO010006053.1:51072-56072 GCA_016801955.1 Conus betulinus
TCAGAGGCATTAATTCGTGGGATGTTTCAGCCCCCGACCGGCTGCTACTCCAAGCTGGTATTCTGTGGCCTTAGGTTGGAAGACAGGGACCACACTGTGTGAACTTCATTCCCAGTAACGATGCGTCTCTGACGGTGTTGCTCAAATGTCCTCCCCGGTGCAGCTGTATACCGTCACCATGTCACTTAATGTACACAATATGAAGCAAATATACATCCTGCCTTCCTTCCATTGTTGACATAGAAGAGAGAGAGAGAGAGAGAGAGAGAGAGAGAGAGAGAGAGAGAGAGAGAGACTTTAGACAGTTAAAGAGAGAGGGAGGCGAGAAAATTGTGAGAGAGAGAGAGAGAGAGAGAGAGAGAGAGAGAGAGAGAGAGAGAGAGAGAGAGAGAGAGCTCAAATTCGACGAAACATTTACAAATAAATGTTTTCAGATACTGAGTGGACAGGACAAAATTAGGGTTCTCAACATCAGTCTCTACACGACAGAGTCATATATTGCACACATTTTACACGATGTCATTTAATGTGCGTATTTGTTGTGCTTTTACATGAAACCATTCGGTATACATTGATCCATCTATGTTCATTCTCACTTTTTTTTAATTTACGAATGACGCATTTCTTATTTACAATGAGCTGTAAGTTCCATGATACAATACATAAAATCCACACAAACACATAACTATTTCGACATTTTTCAAATCGATCTACACCACATCTTGTCTTCAGGTCAACATCCACGAAAAATCAAGAAGATCGCACCATGTTCTTTGACAGACAAGTTAGGGGTCAGGTACAATGTTGAAAATACAACAACGAAATTCTAACCGAAAACAAACAATACTGGGTTTCAGGTATACAGTCAGGCACTCCAGTCTAGCGTGAACCATTTCTCCAGAGTTAGAAGGTCGTTAGCTTGGAACTAACAGCGCTTTGTTTCTGGAGAAACCGAGATGAAGGGTACTGAACGGGAATCGCAGAAGAGATGTAAGGGGATTGTGTTTCGGATATAATCGGACACTTCCGCTTCTAGTCCATCCATCTTCCAGTTTATCCCACTGTCTCACTCCGTTCTCTTTTCTCCTTCATCCTTTGCTCTTTGAGGGTTACATCGAAGTCTCTTGGGTTACCATTTATTGCTTTATAATAACAAGTTGTCATCTTACTGTAATGTTGTCACTTTCTCGTGATTTTGTCACGGTATTATGATGCACTATTTCTTTGTGATTGATCGCTTGACTGTAGTTTATCAACTTACGTAAATTTGTCACATGATGATGATGTGTCGGTCAGAAATCGTGCCCACGTTACTGGTGGTTTTGTATGTTTGTTTGTTCAGGGAGTTTGTCCACAAAAGCATGGATTGCGTGTGGAAGTTATCGTAAAAAGAAAAAAAAAGCAAGATTTTCGTCTTGTGCCTGCGTTCACCTGTTCAAGGACACCGTGCAGCATGCAGGCATGCGTGCAGAGCAGTGAACAGAGAGAGCTCAGGGAGACTCATTATCTGTACAATGTGGAGCTGAAGAAAGGGGAAGACCGATCAACTCGCCGTTGTTCAACGATTATGGTGACCTATTCAGCGGTGGAAATTAATCATGACTTTATCATTATTATTATTATTATTATCATCATCATCATCATCATCATCATTATCAGTAAGCTCCAGCATTTCTACAGAATTAGGAACCGTGTTGGAAAGATAAGCTCCGGCACTCCTACTGATTAGGAACCCAGTTGGAAAGGTAAGCTCCAGCATTTCTACTGAATTAAGAACCGTGTTGGAAAGATAAGCTCCGGCATTTCTACTGATTAGGAACCCAGTTGGAAAGGTAAGCTCCAGCATTTCTAGAATTGAATTAGGAAGCGTGTGTTGGAAAGGTAAACTCCAGCATTTCTCCTGAATTAGGAACCGAGTTGGAAAGATAAGCTCCAGCATTTCTCCTGAATTAGGAACCGAGTTGGAAAGATAAGCTCCAGCATTTCTACAGAATTAGGAACCGAGTTGGAAAGATAAGCTCCAGCATTTCTACTGAATTACGAACCGAGTTGGAAATATAAGCTCCAGCATTTCTACTGAATTTAGGAACCGAGTTGGAAAGATAAGCTCCAGCATTTCTACAGAATTACGAAGTCTATGTCGATGCGATTTCGTGACAGACAAAACGTACCTACATTTTTGTGGTTGGAAATGCTCAGCCGCACTATTTATGATTTTTCATCAACTTTTAATGCCTAGCATTTGACAATTGAAACAAAACAAACAAACAAGCGAAAAAAAAAGCTTCTATTCCCGTGAGAAGGCCTAAAAAGATAGTTACTAAAAAGGCAATATTCCTCAGAAAGAAAAAAAAATCTACTTTTTTTTTTCGTTAAGAAGACAATCGAGTTTGATAAATAGTCAAAGGCCAAAACTGATACATGGGTTATTACGTGGATATGGCTGTGGAAATACGATTTTTGTCTATGACCATCCAGATTGTCTACCTTTGCTCATTACGTGACGGTCACTTGTACCGACTGACAGCCCCACACACATGTATTCTCCAATCATGGAAGACATCCCCTCAAGCCTTCTTCAGCAGGACAAGCGCAATGTTTGCCATGTCTGCTTGGTAAAGCGGTCAAACTGCACGTGCACATGACAAAACGATAAGACAACGACTTTCGAGGGCTGTCAGGGGACTGAATTTTTGTGGGGTAGGGGGAGTGAGGGAGTTGAAGGAGGGGGGGGGGGGAGACTGTGTCTATGACGTCATCCTCGCAACCCCAAAGTGTTCATTTCGGGGATGAGGGACGAAGGTTTTCCGACCATTTCGTCGGTCAAAAAAAAAAAAAATACAGCATTTGTGTTGAGTTAAACGGTTCGGTTTAGAACAGACGAGAACGATCGAGACGAGAGAGAGAGAGAGAGAGAGAGAGAGAGAGAGAGAGAGAGAGAGAGAGAGAGAGCGACCGACCGACAGACAGATAGACAGATAGACAGACAGACAGACAGACAGATGGTCAAAGAGGTCATCAAGACCTGACTTGGCGCAGACTGACTGACGCAGGCGAGACCCAGGCTCTGTAGACGTGACACTGCTTTGATGTGAGAGCCAGCCAATATCAAGCACAAAGGAATCTACCGAGCGAGGAAATGGAAGCACAGGCCTGAGAGGTTCACATGGAGAACTGCTTCCAGACTGACTGCCCTGACCTGTTTGATGTTCTAATTGATCATTTTCTGAAATATGCTGCAGCACAGGCCGAGAGGTTCCCATGGAGAACTGCTTCCAGAGTGACTGCCCACTGTTTGATGTTCTAATTGGCCTGCCCACAGTGTTAAGATACTATTATCATTTTATTGTTGTTATCGTTATTTTTGTTATGATTATTATTATGATTATTTTTGTTGTTGTTATCGTGATTATTGTTATCATCATCGGCATTATCATTATCATCATCACTATCATTATTATTACTATTATTATTATTATCATTATTATATTCATCATCATCATTATTATTATCATCATCATTATTGTTATGATATTATCATCATCGTCATTATTACTGGCACTAATATGACGGCAATCCGGCTAGGGACCTAGCTCTGCACGCTTTCCAATCCACGGTAGAGCCGACTGAAGAGCTCCCTGCTGGTGCGATGTTCAATCATTTCTCGTGTCATTCAGCCAATATCATTCTCTCAGTTTGTTTGTTTTTTTTTTTTTCTTCTGATCTTCTTTCTTTTCGTTTTAAGGGCAGGGTGCAGGATATCTGTATGGTGGCGTCCGAACCAACGGCCAAGCTGATCTTTTCCGAAAGTTTGTTGATGGGATTTTACGTGCGTGCAAGATGTTACGCGTTCGTTCTCACCCAGAACCTCGGATTTTAATCTCATTCGAAGGACTTTTCGAGGAACGAATCCAAAACAAGAGAGAAATATTCTACTGTGTTTTAAACGTTTCGGCGAAGAGTCAAACCCTTAATCACAGGATCACCAGGTTTTCGAGTATAGCGCTGGGACCAGCTGGGCAATTCCGGGCCCGGTGTGGCAGAATGATGAAGACTGACAGGCTCTCGGACTCTGGGGTTGTACTGTGTGGCTGCTGTTCCATTGCACTGACTGCACGGTGAAGCTTTAGGCCGGACAGAGATGCAAGGACCTATTTCAGCTATTCATGTCTTTAAAAGAGATCTCTTTCATTTCTGTCGTGCCACTTAGTTTACATCAGTTCTTTACATCCGAGTGACAGGGAAAATACATCACACTACAGCGGCTTTTTCAGACGAGACAAAACTTTTCAAGAGTTCTCTAATGCGTCAGACATGAAGGAGAGAAATCCATGCAAAACACTGCTGCGGTTATGATGGAAATGGAAAGAATCAAAGGAACCCGAGGTCCCCGAGCTTTGCTCACATCTATGGGGCAGAATGATTCAGACCGACAGCCACAAAAGCGTGAGTTCTACGTGTTGATTTATAAGCAGAGAACCTTTCACCATGTTTTCTCTTCATGCTTTTTCTGTGATTTCTCAGCCAGACACAGACTGTTGCAGTGATGTTTGATAGCGTGTCTTCAGCTCTTGCGAGTTTAGACATTCTGATGCTATTTTTTTTTTTTAACAGAATTGAGTTATGACGTTTTATTGACCATACGACGAAAAATTATGCATGGATATATGTTACAACACACATCAAAAAGCAGGCAGGCTTAAAAGTCTTTACATTTTGAATTTGTTGAGAAATCTGCAGGATGTGATCACAGAAAGTGTTCGTGAATGCTGAAACTGTAACAACAGAAAAATCTCGAAGGCATGGCATCGAATGTACACATTTGATTTCAAGGAGGCGAACAGATAACAGTTAAGGATGGACTTTTTAGAGACAAAAGAATGACGATCTGTTCACGGAAAATGGCATTTCAGTCTGCACCTAAACCTTCTACATGAAAACAGTTTTTCTTTAGTTCGCTCTTCATACCGTAATTTAGAGAGTGAGAGAAAACCGAAAAT
>JADBJO010006053.1:66072-73572 GCA_016801955.1 Conus betulinus
AATGTTTGAATTTGATTGTATCTGTTGGCATTGCATATTCGTCTTCCTCCCCCCCCCCCCCTCCCCCATGTGAATGGGCTCAAAGCCTAACACATTAAACCATCTCTCTCTCTTCTCTCTCTCTCTCTCTCTCTCTCTCTCTCTCTCTCTCTCTCTCTCTCTCTCTCTCTCTCTCTCGCTGTACCTGTGTGCGCGCATCTGTGTGTGTGCGTGCGGTTTTTTTTTTTTTTTTTTTTTTTTTTTGCCTAGTGTCTCCATGGATTTTGAACTTGCAAGTGCTTAACGCTTTTGTCTACGCTTCTGTTTGTTTGGTTAGTGTGAAACGTTATCTTCGTCTGCGTGTTTTCCCTGATCTAGAGACTATAGATCTGTCGTTTCCAAACGCACTTCACAAATAACGAAAACAAAAACATAACAAATGATAAAACTGTGGTAGTATTGTTTTTGGAGAAGGATGAGGAGAAGGAGGAGGAAGAGGAGGAGGAGGAGGAGGAAAAGGAGGAGGAGGAGGAAGAGGAGGAGGAGCAGAAGAAGAAGAACAACAACAACAATAATACAACAACGACGACGACGACTACGATGACGACGACGACGACGACTACGACGACGACGATGACGACGACGACAACAACAAAAACAACAACAACAGCAACAACAACAGGTGGGGGAGGAGGAGGGAGGAGGGGGAGGAGGAGGAGAAGAAGAAGAGAAGAAGAAGAAGAAGAAGAAGAAGAGGAAGAAGAAAAACGAGAAAAAGAAAGAGAAGGAGGGAAAGCAGTAGAAAAAGGAGAAGCAGTAGAAAGAGAAGCAGAAGAAGAAGAAGAACAACAACAACAAGACCACACCACCACCACCACCCACCACCACTACAGTCAAACAAAGGCAGACGATCACCTCCAACAAACTCTGACAAGCAAGAGCCCAGCTACTAGCCAGTAATCTGTGTGCTCTGAAAGGTTCAAGCGGAAGGAGGATGGATGGAGAGGGGGAGAGGAGAGGAGGAGGGTGGATGGTGGCGGTTGGAAAATGACACTGGCTGTCTATGTCTAAAGTTCTGGTGCCTTCGGCCCAGCAGTCGGGGGCGAGTAGCCTCCCTGTCGTCACACCGGAAAAGGAAGTGAAGAGAAGTGTCAGACGATGGGACAAACAACATGGCTGTATGTTGGGAATGGGGAACGCGGTATTTGGGTCGCTCGATGCCAGAACTGGATGGATGGAAAGACTGGCAGACGCCGACTGACAGACTAGTAAGACAGATAGGTAAGTAGTTAAACAGATGGATGGGGAAACAGATGGATGGGGAGATAGACAGGACAGACAGACAGACAGACAGATAGATAGATAGATAGATAGATAGACATAGGTACATAGACAGATAGATAGAGAAAGTCATTTTGGGTACATCCCAATCGACCAAGCAGGCTTTAACAGAAAAGAAAAGTAATCAATTTGAGCAATAAAAAAAAAGACTTTATGCACACACACACACACACACACACACACACACACACACACACACACACACACACAGTGACAGCGACAAAATAAACACACAAAGAAAGAAAGGCAGAGAGAAACAGGCCGACAGATAGAGAAAAACCTAAAACAGAGAAGGGTGGAGGGAGGCCTAGGCCTCGAGGGAGGAAGAAGAAGGGGTAGGGTCGATGAAGCGCGGACGGATGATGGGGGGGGGGGGGGGGGGGGTTGGGGCCGAGGTCGGTGTCAGGTGTGTGTGTGTGTGTGTGTGTGTGGGGGGGGGGGGGGGGGGGGTATCCTTTCAATCTTTTGCTGCTTCAAAGAAAAAATCCGCTTTCTCAACCCACCTGCCACCACCACCCCCTCCTCCTCCCCTATCCCTCCCCCGTTCACACCGTTCACATCCACTTCCCGGATTTCCTTTCCGTTGGGTTTAAAGGGATATCACTCTTGACAAGCTTAGCAGATGTGGAGGGCGGGGTCAGGGGGGGGGGGGGGGGGCACGAGCATCTGCTTCGAGCTGCAGACAATAGTAGCCCCCCCCCCCCCCCCCCCCCCCCCCATCCCCCCTCCTCCTCCTCCTGCTCCCTCGCCACGCCACATCGACTTCTTTCTTCTTCTGTTCTTTTTTCTGGCTGTCTAAAATTTCAGACACGTGCGGAAAACAAAAAGCTAGTATTTGCGAACGGTAAGAGTGCTCAAAGAGGAGGTGGAGATGGGGTGGGGGTGTGGGGGTGGGTGGGATGGGGAGATGCCGGAGTGGGAGTGGGGGGGGCGGGTGAGGAGGTAAGTCGAGAGGGGAGGACGTCATAGAGAATGTTAAACACGTTCTAGTAGGTCAACGTGCTCCCGGCGGCTAAGAACTTACTGGTGATAACGTACTGCTAATTTGTGAAGAGAGTTCTGGTAATGGACGTGCTGTATAATGTTAAGAACGTTCTTCTACAAATGTACTGCAGACTGCTAAGAATGTTTATTTTGCCAATACACTGCGAAATGCTATGAAGGAACTTTTCCCACCGTACTACCCTACCCAAGAAGAAGTACCGGCACAAACATACCACTAAAACGCACTGGCACACACACATACAACAGAGAAATGGAGAAAAACATATTGATACAAAAGTATTACAGAAAGCTGAACACGCACTGGCACACACATGTTGCACGATAATGTTGAACACATCGGCACCCCCCCCCCCCCCCTCCCCCCAAACCCCCCCCCCCCCCCCCCAAAAAAAAAAAAAAAAAAAAAAAAAAAAAAAACCCGCAGAATTGTAAAATCGCATTGCCACACACACGTATTGCAAAATGAAAAGAGCATGTCAGTACAAAGATACTGTAGGAGGGTGTGAAAACGCATCGGTACACACGTCCCTGCAGAATGACAAAAACACAATGGTACAAAAGTGCAATAGAATGGTGAAAGACAATGACCTACACATTTTGCAGAATACTAAAATATGTTTGAACAAAAATGCGGGATGTTACTTTTGCACATCAATAACTTTTAACTCGTTCTGACTATCCTTTTTTTTTTCAGCATTATATGTATCATCATTTTGTATATACCGCACACAATATCATTGTGTATGTATGGTAAGGAGGAATGAGGATGGGTGGGAGTGGGAAGGAGGGATGTCGGGGGAGGAGGAGAATGGGGGTGGGGATGTTGGAGAGCAAAAACACAGGACTGAGCGATGGGAGGGGGGAGGGGTCCCAAAGTCTGCCTTTCTGATTCATTGTTTTAGTATGCCTTTACCCCTCTATGCAGTGAAGGAAAAGTGAGCCCTTTTAATAGGTTATGTGACAGTGCAGGTGCTACGGACACACACACACACACACACACACACACACACACACACACATACACACACACCATTCTCGCCATTTTCGCGAAAAGCGAAAGAGAAAGGACTGGGGGGTCGAGGAATTTCCAAGTGCTCACACAAATACAGACCCACCATCCATCTCATTATTTTTCGTGTGTGTTTGGAACTTTATTGACTGAACGGGCGATACTTAAAGACAAGTGTACGTGCAGATCAACACGTAAGAAGCTGTCACGTGCTGACAGAGAAGAGAAGCTGGCATCGATGAGATGCTGGCACCAACGAGAGAAGAAGATCGGAAAGGGAGACAAGCAGAAGTCAAGTACCGTCGTCTCCCTTTCCGATCATCTCTCATTGATGCCAGCCTCTCATTGATGCCAGCTTCTCTTCTCTGTCAGCACATGACAGGTGAAAGTCGAGTCAGGTCACCGGCGGAGAGGGCACAGTGGTAAGCGTCGCTGTTTCTCGGATAAGAGGTCATGGGTTCGATTCCCATCAGAGCCATTTATGTTTGTTGTTTACGGCTCATGACAGGCTTCTATCCAGACATGAGTTTACTGTGGGCTGAGTTGGACGACTGAAGCCACACTGCTGAATTTCATTCACTGAAACCATACTGCTGAATTTCATTCACTGAAACCACACTGCTGAATTTCATTCACTGAAACCATACTGCTGAATTTCATTCACTGAAACCACACTGCTGAGTTTCATTCACTAAATGGATGCATCTCTGAGAATATGGCTCTAATTTCCTGACCAACACTGCAGGCGCCCGTGCCTCTCGGGCCTGGTTAACGCCGGGATATGTTTCGAAAGTAAGCGTAGAGTATAGCTCTGTAGTGTAGTCTCAGACCAGACAGGGGCTCCATAGTGTCACCTTCATTATCCTCACTCATCGATCACAGCGTTTCAAAGTCTCGCATTCTGTGGCCATGAAGTTCCTGGTCACATGGTGATCTCAGTCTTGATTTCCTTTCCAGGTCTATGCCCTTGATGATTTGTGTCGAAGTTGACGGTTCGGTGAGCTCATGGGGATGTCGTCGTTGGACGCACATCGTGAAGTTCTCCTGCGGATGGCGCTGACTCACGCTGGCTCCGCTACTGAGCAATCAGTGTCGTCAGTAAGAAGCATAATCAGTGGTGTCCTTCGTATGCTGGATCAGAACAGGCATCACTGAAGACCACCGAAGTGACTCGGCAGTTGTGAAGCGTCTCCTCTGGTGGGTTGCCTCGTGACGACTTGGCACTGGCTGCTCCCTGGGGATTGCCAGTGCCGAGGGCTGCAGCAGGACATGCCGGGGTGTGACTGTGGGCAGCGGACCGGAAGGTAAATGAGCGGCTTGAGGGTACTGCCACTGGAGGGGCACAGATATGTGACATTAAAAAAAAAAAAAAAAAAAAAAGAAAGAAAAATAAATCAAGTCAGTTCAGACCGAGCCAGGTTGTTGATAGTAAGGCTGACTACGAAAACCACATCAGGGCATCCAGCACTTGAATTTGTAGAGGCAAAGGGAAAGGGAGAAAAGGAAAAGTAAAAAAAAAAAAAAAGTCAAAACACACACACACACACACACACACACACACACACACACACACACACACACACACACACACACACACACACACACACGTACGCACACACACGCACGCGCGCGCGCACACACACAAATATGCATGCACGCACGCACGCAAGGACGCACGCACGCACTCACACACACACGCGCGAGCACACACACACACACACACACACACACACACACACACACACACACACACACACCACAATACACACACGCACCACTCAAACACACGGACAGCCAGACAGCCAACACACACCACACACACACAACAGCCACACACACACACACACACACACACACACACACACACACACCACACACACACACACACAACACACACACACACACACACACACACACACACACACACACACAGTTGGAGAGAGAGAGAGAGAGAGAGAGACAGCCAGCCAGCCAGACAGACAGACAGACAGACAGACAGACCAGCAGGTGGGCGGGAAGCCTGTTTTGGGAAGGTGAACAGACAGCTGGAACTCCCTGTGAACGACACGGAGTGTGGCTTTGCACTGTGAACGGCATGTTGTGTGGCTTTGCACTGTGAACGGCACGGCATGGCTTTGCACTGTGAACGGCACGGAGTGTGGCTTTGCACTGTGAACGGCTGTGCATGTAGTGTGGCTTTGCACTGTGAACGGCATGTAGTGTGGCTTTGTACTGTGAACGGCACGGAGCATGGCGTTGCACTGTGAACGGCACGTAGTGTGGCTTTGCACTGTGAACGGCATGTAGTGTGGCTTTTGTACTGTCAACGGCACGAGCAGCATGGCTTTGCACTGTGAACGGCACGGAGCATGGCTTTGTACTGTGAACGGCACGGAGCATGGCTTTGCACTGTGAACGGCACGTAGTGTGGCTTTGCACTGTGAACGGCATGTAGTGTGACTTTGCACTGTGAACGGCATGTAGTGTGGCTTTGCACTGTGAACGGCATGTAGTGTGGCTTTGCACTGTGAACGGCACGTAGTAGTGTGGCTTTGCACTGTGAACGGCATGTAGTGTGGCTTTGCACTGTGAACGGCATGTAGTGTGGCTTTGCACTGTGAACGGCACGTAGTGTGGCTTTTTGTACTGTGAACGGCACGTAGTGTGGCTTTGCACTGTGAACGGCACGGAGCATGGCTTTGCACTGTGAACGGCACGGAGTGTGGCTTTGCACTGTGAACAGCATGTAGTGTGACTTTGCACTGTGAACGGCACGGAGTGTGGCTTTGCACTGTGAACGGCACGGAGTGTGGCTTTGCACTGTGAACGGCACGGAGTGTGGCTTTGCACTGTGAACGGCATGTAGTGCGGCTTTGCACTGTGAACGGCACGTAGTGTGGCTTTGCACTGTGAACGGCACGGAGTGTGGCTTTGCACTGTGAACGGCATGTAGTGCGGCTTTGCACTTTGCACTGTGAACGGCATGTAGTGCGGCTTTGCACTGTGTGAAACGGCACGGAGTGTGGCTTTGCACTGTGAACGGCACGGAGTGTGGCTTTTTGCACTGTGAACGGCATGTAGGCGGCTTTGCACTGTGAAACGCATGTAGTGCGGCTTTGCACTGTGAACGGCATGTAGTGTGGCTTTGTACTGTGAACGGGCATGTAGTGTGGCTTTGCACTGTGAAAGGCTCGGAGCATGGCGTCGCACTGTGAACGGCCCGGAGCATGGCTTTTGCACTGTGAACGGCATGTAGTGTGGCTTTGCACTGTGAACGGCACGGAGCATGGCTTTGCACTGTGAACGGCATGTAGTGTGGCTTTGCACTGTGAACGGCACGGAGCATGGCTTTGCACTGTGAACGGCATGTAGTGTGGCTTTGCACTGTGAACGGCACGGAGTGTGGCTTTGCACTGTGAACGGTATGTAGTGTGGCTTTGCACTGTGAAGTCAAGTCAAGTCAAGTAAACTTTATTATCTCAATTTGAGAAATTAATTTGTGGTCACACACATTCACAGCAAATAAACAATAATTTAGCCACATTACCCATTTTTCTCACATATGACATACATTCATATAGAGGAATTTGGATTTCAATTAAACATCTTCTAGGTTCATGAAATCAATGGACAGGGGAATAAAACTTTGTTTAAATCTGACACTTCTGCATTTAAACCGATCGATATCTTCGTCCTGACTGAAGAAGGTCATACTGATTTGCAAGAACGTGGGTCTGGTCACACGTAATCTTCTTCGCTTTACAAACAACACGGCACCTGTATAGCTCACTCAGACTTTTTTGTCTCTCACCAACGATTTTTCCTCCCACGTTCACCACTTTTCTCAAGCTGTGAACGGCATGTAGTGTGGCTTTGCACTGTGAACGGCACGGAGCATGGCTTTGCACTGTGAACGGTATGTAGTGTGGCTTTGCACTGTGAACGGCATGTAGTTTGGCTTTGCACTGTGACGGCACGGAGCATGGCTTTGCACTGTGAACGGCACGGAGTGTGGCTTTGCACTGTGAACAGCACGGAGTGTGGCTTTGCACTGTGAACGGTATGACGGTATGTAGTGTGGCTTTGCACTGTGAACGGCACGGAGTGTGGCTTTGCACTGTGAACGGAACGGAGTGTGGCTTTGCACTGTGAACGTTCACTGTGTT
>JADBJO010006053.1:78572-81072 GCA_016801955.1 Conus betulinus
CCGAAGAAGGAGGGAAAGGAAGAAGGGGGGGGGGGAGTTGGGAGGTACCCGGCGGGGGGGGGGGGGGGGGGGGCGGGGGGGGGGGGGGGGGGGGGGGGGGGGGAGGGGGGGAACGCACTACAGGATGGGGGGGGGGGACGAAGGAGGAGGAAGAAGAGGCCAGGTGGGGGTGGACGGGGGGATGGCAGAAGGGGGCCGGAGGGGGGGGGAAATGAGTGGGGGCGGCCCCAAAGGCACCAATTTAATTTGGGGACATAATGATGTTACCACACACTGAATGTGGTTGGGGTTTTAATTAACAGAAACGAAAAGGAGCCAGGGGCAAATTTAGTCTGTCTGTCTGTCTGTCTTTGATAACTACCTGATATTGCCCCGAACAGCCCCCTATGAGCAGCCGGTTGTAACACGTTACAAAACTCTACCATACCAAAAAAACACCACCAAGGGAAGTTATCCAATATGATTTACTATTGGACGCACAGGATAACTTCCCTTTGAAAGAAAACTCCTTTCTGTGAAAAAAAAAAAAAATCAAGAACGGCTTCGTGTCAATAATCAACATGCCAACACATATGTTAATTTGGCATCAGTATGGAATATCAAAGACGTCTTCTAATTGAATTCACTACGCTCACCCATCCTCGCACATGAAGTTCTCTCCCTTGTGCGAGGATGGGTGAGCGGTTGCGTCTCTCTGCGTAGAGGGATGCTGGAGCGTGTTACACCAGCGTTGCTTCAGGGTGCTGTGGGAGAGCCGGTCTGGATGTGGCTATGCACGGAGAGAACCAGCGGTGTGAGAGCAGTGACACTGAAAGGTGCACAGAGGATGAGACAGCTTGAAAAGAAGAAGGAGGAGGAGGAGGAGGAGGAAGGAGGAGGAGGAGGGAGGAGGAGAAGCAAGAAGCAAGAAAGAAGAAGGACGAAGGAGGAGGAGGAGGAGGAGGAGGAGGAGGAGGAGGAAAGGAGGAAGAGAAGAAGAAGAAGAAGGAGGAGGAGGAGGAGGAGGATAGGAAAACCGATTGCCTTGATTTTTTTTTAGCTTACATTCAGGTTTATCGTCAACACCCATCAAAGAATACATGGCAAGACAACCATCACTTAAGAGGAGGAGTTGAGGACCTATTTCACACCACACTAATACCACCAGAACGACAAACGTATTGACATTTCTTGAGAGCCGTGGATGACTGTGCACTCAGACATGTATTCACACAATCAGAACTTTTTTTTTTTAGTGCTCTCCCCGTTGGGAATTTTTGTTTACTTTTATCTTTATCGGTGCGCCCATCTTCTGTCTGAATAAAATATAATAAGTTTAAGCTCTCCTGTTACTTGATTAAGATGTGTGGGAGGAAAAAAATGATAATGATAAATATAAGCTTTTGATCTTAAACAGAGAAAGAAGCAAAACCAAGAAAACGAAGTTTAAGCTTTTTGTATGATGTGGGTGTGAGTAGATCTGTATTTCATGAGAAGAAATCTCATAAAAGAAGTTTGGGTGTACGCACACCCTCGCTATACGGAAATGCTCACCCATCAATTTTTCTTTACAAAAGAGTATAGTTGTGCACAGCCACATCATTCAGAAAGAAATAATCACAATGTGCTCAGCCAATTTTCCTTTATAAAAAAGTAGGGATGTGCACACACACTCACATCATTGACAAATAAATGGTAATCATTAGATGCCCCAGATTGCAATGTATGGGTGTATGCTACATGACAAAGAACGTTTTCTTATCGTCTTATTCAGGAAAAAGATTAAGACAGGCAGCAAAGATGACACTGTCTCATGTGTTAGACCACTGTTGAGATTCGAACTCGCAACACCTGACTGCAGTCATGGTACCCTTCTACTGATTCTGTTCATTTTATTTGGGTTAGACCACCCGCACTCATATCAGGGGGGAATAGCAGACGGGGAAACGATAATAATTCCTTAAAAGTGAGAAGAGCGGAGGGTGGGATGTGTGGGTATGTATTTAATACTACGCTAAAGTCCACCAACACGTTGAAATAGGCAGCGACATTTAATACTACCCCCAAGACCATCAGAACGACAACTCGTTGAAAACAGGCAGCGAAAATGGTATTGTTAATAATGCTTGGTAGGTGCACCTCCGAGACAACACAGGCGTTTTATACATGCTGGTTTTTCAAAGTACATAGGACGTTTGACTTGGTATGCGCTATGACAGTGGCATTTCAAAGGCGGCATTTATTCAGGGGGGGGGGGGGGTATTTCTTTGGGGGGGGGGGGGGGGGGGGGGACATTTGAGTTTGATTACACACGACATTTTGTACACACCGACATGTCTGTGACATACCTATGTAACTGGCATTCTAAAGGATGTACCCTGGGGTTTCCAAATAAAGAATGACCTGATGGAACACATCCTACACGTACGTTATCCTGTCCGCAATGCCAGCGCCACCAGCACGCAAAAAAACAAAAAAAACAACTAGAGTCATGTCTCCATGAGGCATCGCTCCAAAGAAG
>JADBJO010006053.1:89777-92277 GCA_016801955.1 Conus betulinus
CGTACACTGCTTCAGCATGCTGTGAATCACTCTGCATAAACCTGGCTAGTTAGCTAGATGGATGGACAGACAGACAGAGAGGAAAGAGGGGAGAGAGATCGACTGCTAGCTAGGTATAGAGAGATAAAGCGATGAGAGAGGGAGAAAGAGAGGAGAGAGAGAGAGAGAGAGACAGACAGACAGACAGACAGACAGACAGACAGACAAATGAGAAACAGAGACAAAGAGAGAGACACACAAAACAGACAATAGAGGGAGGGCGACAGAGAGAGAGACAGGCAGACAAAGAGGAAGGGAGAGGGAGACAGAGACAGACGACAGACAGACAAAAATACAAGTAGTTAAAAGTTAGGGGAGAGACAAAGAGACAAAGACAGAAACAGAGACAGAAAGACAGAGTACACAGGGAGACAGGGAGGAGAGACAGAGGAGAGAGAAAGAGAGACACAAAGAGAGAGAGAGAGAGAGACAAGAGAGAGAGACCAAAAGAGAGAGAGAGAGAGACAGAGAGAGGAGAGACACACACAGAAAGAGAGAGAGACAGAGAACGGAGGAGACATGGAGAGAAAGGACAGACACACGGGGAGAGAGAGAGAGAGACAGACAGGACAGACAGACAGACAGACAGACAGACAGACAGACAGACAGACAGAGAGAGAGAGAGAGAGACCCTTGCCATGTAGTTAGCCATAATCCGTGTTTGGAAAGAGAGAGGTTACGCTTTTTTTTTTTTTTTAACCAGGAAGGGTGCAAAAAAAAAGTTTTGCAAAAGGCTGTTGAGGATTGAAGACGATTCCTGTGCCACTTCGCCTGTCAAAAACCCAACTCGGGCGGAATGGACCTCGTGGTTTCCAGAGGATACAATATTTCGTCGCGAGCTGATGAGCTGAGTTTACAGTGGCTGACTGTGTCACGGGTTGAAAGGGCACAAGACTGGGACCACGTTGTTGAGTTTCGTCCACATCGTGGATGCGTCTCTGATGTTTAAATGTTTTGTTAGATGCCATACACTGCCTAAATATGCTCTGAATCTGATAGATAGATAGAGATATAGATAGATGGATGGATGGATGGATGGATGGATGGATGGAGAGAGACAGACAGACAGACAGACAGACAGACAGAGAGACAGACAGACAGACAGAGACAGAGAGTTAGACAGACAAAGAGACCGACAGATATCAGACAACATTGCTCAGTGAATTAAATGTAGACGACTGACACGGGAACCCGGGCACTGGTCAACAACCGTCAAAAGTGAAGACAACTGGTGCAGTGTTCAACCTGGCAGGGTCTCCGTCGCCTTGGTGGGCACTGGAAGCCGTGGCCGTGCATATCATTTCGCTTTGATTTAAACAACTCACTGTGTGATTTTAGAATGTGTGTGTGTGTGTGTGTGTGTGTGTTGTTCTTCAGTTTAACGTCTTCCCCACTTAACGTGATTACAGACAGAGTGCGTGCGTGCGTGCGTGTGTGTGCGTGCGTGTGTGTGTGCGTGTGTGTGCGTGTGTGTGTGTGTGTGTGTGTGTGTGTGTGTGTGAGAGAGAGGAGAGAGAGTGTGTGAGAGAGAGTGTGTGTGTGTGTGTGTGTGTGTGTGTGTGTGTGTGTGTGTGTGTGTGTGTGTGTAATTTCTTTTTGTATATGAGGGGGTTATTGAAAGTTAAAGATAAATTCCTACTGGACTGCGTAATAAATGTGGGACATAATGAACTAAGAAAAGCATAATTATTTAACATTTTAGGTAATGTCAGTGGTGTCGATCTATCATTTGAAACATTAGTATCGGCCTTGTGCACTGTATTCTTTGCTCTCGGACAATCTAGTAATAGGTGACTTACACTAAGAATTTTTCCCACATACGCATTTAACATTTTTGCTGTATTGGTTCGAAGTGAATTCAAACGCATCCTATGAATTAAGGTTACTACCTCTCTAGATATCGGACTTACTAATTTGTCTAATTGCGTCTTGGGGTGAATGTCAGGATTAGGACGTATACAGTTGTGATAATATTGACTATCTGTGTCTTTCAATAACCTTTTGAAAACTGTTAAGAGATGCTTTATTTAATCAAGGTATAACATTCTGATAGGTCTAACGGAATGTTCAGTGCAGTCGTGCCTTCAATATTTCGAGCTGCTCTCCGAGCAGCTTGATCAACTTTCTCATTTGTTGAGATTCCACATCTTACGTATCGATTATTCTCTCTCTCTCTCTCTCTCTCTCTCTCTCTCTCTCTCCTCTCCTGCCGCGAAATCGCGCTCAGCTAAGATTCCCTCAGGGAGAAAAGGAAAGATTGAAACACCATCTGCCCGGTCACTTACAAATTTTACCGGCCACCACACCACCCCACCTTTTCTCTCATCCCCTCCCTCCCCACTACCTTTCAAGCCCCCTCACCCCCACCGTCCTCTCCCCTCGCCCAAACCCTCACCGCGTCCCTTCATGCCCTCCGCCCCCCCCCCCCCCCCCCCTTCCCTCTCTGTCCCCAGCTCTTCCC
>JADBJO010006053.1:94777-97277 GCA_016801955.1 Conus betulinus
GAAATGTAGTTTATTTTTGAGTGATGCAAAAAATTGACCTGCTGGGCGTTATAAAAACGTCTAGAAACACCACGAACGCTGTTCGTACTCAAATTAAAACCAGGGCAGTCGAAATGGGCACATGCTTTACATGGGTGGCATAAACACTGATCTGTATGGTGGTGGGCTGTGGTGCGTAATAGTGGATTGGATTGGATCCTGCCGTGTGGAATGTATTGTATGGTGTAGTTTGCATTAAAATCGTATTGTGTTGTTGCATTGAACTGCATTGTATGCTTGTTGCATTGTTTTGCATTGCATTGTATGTTATTTTTGTGTTATAATCACTTTGCATTGTGTTGCACTATGATCGTTCTGTACTGGGTGATACTGTTGTATCTTATCCGAATCGTATCGTACATCTTTATCTTCTTGCATTACATCATCGTGTCGTAAGGTATTGTATGGTATCCAGTGTTTCTGTTGTATCTCACGCATTGAACTCTACTGTGGTTGTGTTGTATTGTTTTGATTGTGTTGTATTGTAATGTGTGATAGTATCGTAATGTATTTGTATTGTATAGCAACACTGCGTTGTTCTGTATTGTTTTCGCATCGTATTGAGTCGTATTTGCTTGTCTTTTGTTGCAATGCATTGTACTGTACTGTGTTACAGCGTTTGCATCATATTGTAAATTGTGCAGTATATATCTGTGGTGTTTTTTGTATGATATTGTCATTGTGCTATATTATACTGTGGTTTTTGTATCATTTTGCATTACATTGTACTCCATTGTATTTGAATTGTATTGTATTGAGCTGTAATTTCATTGAGTTGTATTGTATTGTCCTGCGCTGATCTTTATTCCATTATATCACATGAAGTGGATCACACTGCATCGGATTTGCATGAAATAAACTTTCTTTCCACGGCAAATTACTCCGTCTGTGAAAAGTTTCGGATGTCAACCCAGCAAGCGATCTGTCCCATTTTACTCTTGCCTTCCAGTCCGCCGGCTTTGTAAACACAACATGTCGCCAGGGACTTCACTCTTCGTTGCTACAGGTACTTTGACGTGCACTTTGTGCGTTTTAATCAATTCATCCATCCGAAAGACTAGTACTCTGGCCATCACTAGTGAAGAGAAGGAGAGAAGAGAGAGAGAGAAGAGAGAGAGAGAGAGAGAGAGAGAGGAGAGAGAGAGGAGAGAGAGAGAGAGAGAACCAACAAAGACTAGAACCATCGATCTGGAATCGTCTCGCCATCGAGGCAAGCGCATTATCTGCGATGGCCCACACTAGGCATGGTGATGTCTCTAAACAGACGGCTGAAGGCGTTTAGTCTTCAGCAGATCAAAGATCCGGGTCCACAGATGGAAATTAAGTCACAGGCATTACACATTGTCTATGACCTTCAAAGCTGCAGGCAACGTCTGTTGGACGGATTATCTGACAGACATCTGAAACATGACTTTTTCTTTTGTTGTTTTGTTTAGCGGAGTGTCAACATCTTGGAAGACAACAGAATCAATAGAATGCATATATTATGCGTTCTCAACAATTCAGCACAAGCAGAAAAGAGCCATGTCACTAGCATGACATGGGTACCAAAGTAGCATAACTAAACAAATAAATGACTTCAACATTAAAGTGATGTGGACAATGACATACAATAAGAAAACCTAACACAGAGTAACTTTTATTCAAGACTGGCACAACCTTTTAAACTTGAATAAAGTCAAATACAAAGAACGAACAATCTGATAGTGGGGGAAAAACAAGCCCAGGCCAAGAGCCCTTTCCGTCATCACACTAATCACTTGGCAAAGATTTGAACTTAAACGGGGCAGGGGGGGGGGGGGTGAAGTTGAAGAAAATGGTAACATAAAATTAAGAAAATATATTACAAATATGAAAACTCTTCACTACCTGCATGAGGGAATCATCATAATCCCCCCCCACCCCCCCCCCCCCGTAAGTTCAAATCTTTACCAAGTCAATACTGTGATGACGGAGGGGTTGTTGGCCTGCGCTTGTTTTTCCCCCACTATTAGATTGTTCGTCTTTGTATTTGACTTTATTCAAGTTTAAAGGCTGTGCCAGTCTTGAATAAAAGTTACTATGCGTTAGGTTTTTGTTATGGGAGCAAGAGTTACCCTACTTGTTTATTGTTTACTGTTCCCTGCCTCATTTAATTTTCAACTTAATAACATACAAAGCACTATGCAGTCCCAGGTGACAGAACATAGACATACTGTATGCCCCAGACATACAGGTGTCAAGAGAAATGACGAGCGGGCACACATGGCAGACAAGACAGCTAGGTTATGAGCGGGATCACAAAACCAAACTGGAGTCATCAGAAACTGAAGTATCATCTCAAAGACAAGAGCAAGGCCACCATATCATCGGATCATCCCACAGAAACGAATGTTAAGAGAGGAAGTGGCTGCACGTCAGACCTGAAAAGCAAGAGCTAAAGCCATCGCCAATCTCTCTCTCTCTCTCTCTCGCTCTCTCT
>JADBJO010006053.1:102277-123265 GCA_016801955.1 Conus betulinus
GAAAAGACAAGAGGAGAGAGAAGAGAGAGAGAGAGACAGACAGACAGAGAGAAACAGACGGTCGGACAGACAGACAGCCAGGGAGATAGATGGACAGATGGACGGACGGGGAACGAGGCAGACACGGCAGATAGTCGGACATCGGTGGCCTTGGCAGTATCAGGAAAGTACTACCTGAGTCTCGACGCATGAGTCACAATGCGTGTACCTGATCTGCTTAGTCTTTGCCATGGGGCTCACCCCTTCCCCGAAAGTTTTCAATGTTTAGTGGTCTGCTTGTTGATTTCACTTTAACCCCTGTTCATGATGGTTTAATAGATGTGGTGTAGCATATATGAACTAACCCACATGCAGTCCACCTTCATGACACTGAGAGAACTGCACATACAAATGCATAGATATATCAAATGAATGAATATATACATGTACACCAAAACTTACACACACACACACACACACACACACACACACACACACACACACACACACACACACACACACAAGCGCTATATGAATTCTCCGAACTGCACATTGTTATAACTGACCAATGCAATAAGGAATTTCTTTCTAATTGCTCAGCTTTCGAATTTTCAGAGGGCCGCTTCCTAGCGGATGACTGAGTCTTTTAGACAACATCCTTTCTTTGTCTGAACCGCGTTGATCACAGCTGCTGCTGCTATTATTACTATTACTACCACTACGTATATGGTTATATCCTCTTATATGGTTGCCAGAAATAGACACTGATGGCTGAAACAGAAAGAAGAATCCAGGCGTTTGACACAGGTGCCTGAGGAAACTACTCCGCATCTCCTACAAAGAACACAAGACCAATGATTATGTGCGGAACCTGGTCACTAACCTAGTTGGGCCCCACGAACCACTTCTGGCAACCGTCAAATGACGGAAGATGGCATGGTTCGGCCACGCCATTCGTCACAGCACCCTCCCCAAAACCATCCTTCAAGGTACCGTTGAAGGTGGGCGCAGACGAGGATGGCAGAGAAAGAGCTGGTCCGACTTTTTAAAAATATAAAGGACTGGGCCAAAATGACCATGCCAGATCTCCTCACGACAGCACACAACAGAAGAGCCTGGAGAGAAACGGCAGCTGCCTCATCACGTCCCCCAACGACCCCAGCGGTCAGGGGGAATGACTAGGGCACTGAATTATTGAAGGCAGGGGACCACCCTCTCCTCCTGCCACCTCGACCTTCCCTGAGCGGAATCAAGTACCCATGTATCGTTGGGTG
Organism: Conus betulinus; assembly: GCA_016801955.1. Classification (NCBI taxonomy): domain Eukaryota; kingdom Metazoa; phylum Mollusca; class Gastropoda; order Neogastropoda; family Conidae; genus Conus; species Conus betulinus. Next base: position 103,531 of record JADBJO010006053.1, read on the forward strand.
GACAGTGAGGGTTTTCAAGACGTAAAAAATCTGACTTCACGAGTGGTTCGAATTCACGACTGTCATCAGCTCTGCAGCGGAAACACTCTCACCATTATGAATTGTCTGTGGGTGAGAGGTATAACGAATTTATGAATTGCATCAAATTCAGAACATGACTGTTGCTCTCCTTGCAGTTGCTAGCAATGGGCATAAATACGTAAATAAGTTTCTAGATGAATAAATAGATAGATAAATAAATAAATAAACAGTAAGTAATCAAATACATAAATGAATGAATGAATACATCATCATACATCAAGATACCTGTGTCTGTTGCATGAACCGTAGCACCGTCCTCGCCGAACTCTTTTCCTTTTTTTTTTTCTTTTTTTTTTTCTTTTTTAAATAACCGGATGCACTGGGAGTATGATTTGATCAGCAGCGTTCAGAGACCAGTCGGGTGTGGCGTGACGTCACGCCAGGAGTCACTGGTGTCATTGTAGAGGGAGAATGGGGAAGGCAGAAGGGGGGGGGGGGAGTGGGGGGGGGGGGGGTTAGAGAGAGAAGGCAGAAGGAAAAAGGGTGTAGGAGGAAGGGTGTAAAATTGAAGGGGGGGAGGGGGTGGCACAAGATGTCCTCTACTTTCGCCGCTTATACTTCTGCTGCATGTACTTTTGCTGCCTGCATTTTTGCCACTTGTACTTTCGTTGTCTGTACTTTTGCCACCTGTACTTTTACTGCCTGTAATTTTGCCACTTGTACTGTCGTTTGCCTGTACTTTTTGCCACTTGTACTTTCGCTGCCTGTACTTTTGCCACTTGTACTGTCGTTGCCTGTACTTTTGCCACTTGTACTGTCGCTGCCTGTACTTTTGCCACTTGTACTTTCGCTGCCTGTACTTTTGCCACTTGTACTGTCGCTGCCTGTACTTTTGCCACTTGTACTGTCGCTGCCTGTACTTTTGCCACTTGTACTTTCGCTGCCTGTACTTTTGCCACTTGTACTGTCGCTGCCTGCCTGTACTTTTGCCACTTGTACTGTCGCTGCCTGTACTTTTGCCACTTGTAGCCTAATTTTGCTGCCTGAACATTTGCTACCTATACTTTTGTCACCTGTACTTTTGCCACCACTACTTACACCGACTACATTTTCGCTGCGCATACTTTTGTCGTCTGTATTTTTGCCGCCTGTGCTTTTGCCGCTTATCCTTTGCCACCTGTCCTATCGCCACCTGTACTTTGGCTGCCCGTGCTTCCACTGCTGTTTCAAAGGACAGAAAACGATGCATTCCTCCAGTGTTGGCTCTCTCCTCTCTCTCTCTCTCTCTCTCTCTCTCTCTCTCTCTCTCTCTCTCTCTCTCTCTCTCTCTCTCTGCCTTCAAGACCGAAGATTAGCAGACTATGACAGATGGTTTGTATTAGGGTCTAGTGCCCACTTTAGACATCTTTCTCTAAAGCTTGCCTTCGGTATTCTGATTCCAAGAACCATCTAAACAGACAGCCCTCGAATTTACACTTCCAGCAGGATATATGTCGTTTTCTTTTATTCACGAATGCGGGCTTTGTCCTTCAGTTTTGTGGACATTAACGTCACTCGGTGTGCTAGAGAGCCCGTGGCTAAAAGAAAAGAACACCTAAGCGTTCATGCTCGGACGCTCTGTTTGCTGTGAAACACAGAGAAATCCTAACGAGGTTACTAAAATTCTTTGTCCGAATGCTTCAGAATATACCGGTGCGCAGTGAACTGTTCCCTCTCAAAAACTCATACACGAAGCAGCGTCAGAGCATGCACGCCCTAGTGTTCATTTGTAGCCACGGGATCGGAATAGCTCAGTGGTAGAGCGCCGGACTCGTAATCTTGGGGTTGCGGGTTCGCATCTCCGCCGGGCAGTTTCGGTACAGGGGGATTTTTTTCCCTCGGAGTTAACATTGGTTCTGACTCCATTCCCCATATAGTCCTTCGAATGAGACTGTAAACCGAGGTTCCGTGTGTAAACGCACGCTCAACATCTTGCACACACGTAAAATCCCATCACCAACTTTCGGAAGAGAAGGCCATTTCGGCCGTTGGTATGGATGACACGTTACACATAGCATGCACCTTCCCCGAAGTTGGAGTATGGCTGCCTTAATGGCGGGATAAAAAAAATGGTTATACACAAAAAGTGTCAGAATAATCAGCATGATGATTGTGACACTAAAAAAAGAAAGAAAGAAGAAGAGAAGCAAAAATGTAGGAGGCGAGAGTAGAGAAAAACGGCGGCAAAAGTACAGGCAGAGAAAGACTAGGTCAGTGGGGACAACAGACACATAACGACTACAGCAAGGTAGGGGAGCGGATTAAAACTTGGTAGTTGACTGCTAAAAATAAAGGAAACTTCCTGAGAGAGAGAGAGAGAGAGAGGAGAGAGAGAGAGAGAGAGAGAGAGAGGAGAGAAGAAAGAGGGAGAGGGAGTGTGTGCTTGCGTGCAAGTGGGTGGGCATGGGTGTGTTCGTAGACGTGCGTACACACGCATGTGTGTGTACGTTTCTTCTTTGCGTGTGTGTGTGTGTGTGTGTGTGTGTGTGTGTGTGTGTGTGTGTGTGTGTGTGTGTGTGTGCGCGTGCGCGCGCATGTGTGTGTGTGTGTGTGTGTGTGTGTGTGTGTGTGTGTGTGTGTGTGTGTGTGTGTGTGTGTGTGTGTGTGTGCGTGCTAACGTGTGGGTGGGTCAGTATGTGTGGGTGAATTGCTGAGTGTGTATGTGTCTGTGTGATGGGAAATGGGGTGCATAGGGTTATGGGAGACATTGCTTTTGTTTGTCTCTCTACTTTAGTGAGAGAGAAAGAGAGAGAGAGAGAGAGTGGGGTGTGTGTGTGTGTGTGTGTGTGTGTGTGTGTGTGCATGTGTTTGTGTGTGTGTGTGTGTGTGTGCGTGCGTGCGCATGTGCGTCTATGTTGTGCATGTGCGTGTGTGCTTCAGGTGATTGAGGGGGAGGGGTGGGATGTCATGGCTGGTTAGATTTTTTTTTTAATCTCACCCAATGGAGAGACGCGGTTGAGGATTTCTAATGTTCCAGGAATTTCAGTCTGTAACCGTCCCACTCATACCCCCCAATCGCCCAACCCGCGCACTTCTGCCACAAACGTTGGAACAACCTGTGGTCCCCTTCAAGGTTCGTTCGTTCGTGATGAACCACAATTACGCTGTTCAAGATCTGATTGTTCAATGATTTGAACGTTTACAATCTCGTCGTGTTGTGGTGGTTATTAAGTGGGGTTGGAATGGAAAGAAGAGGGGAAAGGGGAGAGTCGGAGGGGGGGGCAACTGGAAAAAAGAGAAGGAGAAAGTACCTAACCTTCACTCGAGACACGGAAAGAAAGAGACGGAACGGGACTCGCAAAGACGAACCGATTGTAGACATTTGTTTGTATGCATTTGTGTGAAGAAGCTGGTGTGTGTTGTGGTGTGTGTTGGTTGATGTGTGGTGTGTGTGTGTGTGGGGTGTGTGTTGTTGTGTGTGTGTGTGTTTTTCAATATAAGTTATTGTAACTGTGTCATCTTCTTTTTTGTGGAGTACCGATGCCGCGGGATGTTTGATTTAATCAACAAACACAACTTGCTATAAGTTCTCCTCGCGTCGCTCTGTCTCTGGCTGCTCCCTCTTCTCTCATCCTCTCAAAAACATAAACATCTCTCTCTCTCTCCCTCTCTCTGCTCTTCTCTCTCCTCGCTCGCCTCCTCGTTCTCCAGGCTCTCCTCTCCTCCCGCCTCCATCCTCGTCTCTCATCTACACTCTCACTTCCTCCTTCCTCTCCTCCTCGGTCGGTCTTCCTCTTTATCCCACGGCCCACTCCACCACCTTTTTTCTCTTCTTGTCATCCTTCCACTTCCCACCCCCGTTCTCAAGTGTTTTAAGTTTTCCCTGGAATCGACAGTATTTGCGAACAGCTTCTTTCTCAGAGAGAGATAGACCGTACAGACAGACAGACACTACAGACAGGACCGTCAGACAGGACAAGAGGACAGAGAGAACAGAGTAGACAGTCATACAGACATACAGACATACCGACATACAATATAGAAAGATACAGGAGGGGAAGGGGGAAGGTGCGATTTAGTTGGGGGGTTGTCGGTTAGAGCTAACGTTTCCAAATATCTATATAGATATCGTATTCAAGCTATATATCTATAGCGATAATGAATATATGAGAGACGAAGAGAACATAAAGAAACTGACCTCGTTGCTCGAATGGGCGTCTATGCATTAATCTCTTGGTGCACCTCTCATTGGTCTCTGTACAAAACCTCACCAGTTCGTCGTGCTGTCCCCGACGATTCCCTCATCTGTCGTCAGTTTTAATATATTCTGCTTCTGTTATTTTTCAAAATCACTTTCTGATTGTGAAATTCATACTTCAGTGTGCCTTCCAGTGCAGAAGGTCAAAGCGCGTTCGAGATGCGAGTTGGCGACTTGATTTCGGGGAACCCTTCTGGGGTCGGAATTCCTTTTTTCAGGATTAGAAATCTCTCTCTGTTCATCAACTGCAGGAACTAGGTGCTTGAGGCGTGGATGTTAACGCGGAGTCAAGGAACAGGTGCTTGCTTCGTGGATGTTACGTGTAGGAGGGAACGGGACAGGCTCCGCGTTACCTGACGTGCCTTTCCTTTGCCAAGGTGAAGTTCTGCGGACTCGACAATTCCTGACTCTTCCTGCCCATTAAACTGATAAGACGTTTCACCCGCTTTGGCAAAACGTAAGTTGGACGACAGTGTGTAACTACAGTAAATCATAATGCTGGCGGATCGCATCGCATGAGAAAAAAAAAAATGTGTCTCAAATTACTGGTGCCGTTTCGGCATGCCGGCGGGCTCTCATGGTGGTACCTCTAGGGGGTTGTCGGGATGGGTCCTCGGGGGGGGGGCCAATTGTTTGTCAAATGGTGGGGGCTTCCGTCGCGGTAAACCGGTATCGGCCGATCCATGGGGCGTCGGTCGTGTGGACGAACGTTGGTAGCGCTGGGCCGAGGCGTAGAGTACTCACGGGGGGTTGCCGCCGCTGGTGCCGTCGCAAGCTAGTCAACATAAGTATGTCTTCAGTAGGGGGCTTAGTAGGGGTGTCCTTCGTACTGTTTAGATCAAAACAGGCCAACTGAACACCCACCGAAGTGACTCGGCAGTAGTGCAGGTGTCTCCTCCGTGGTGTGCACTCTTGACGACTGACCTTCATTGACTGCTCCTTGTTGATTGCCGGTGCCGGGGCTGCGGGCAGGGCCGACCGGGCTGTGGCAGTGGACGGGGTGTTTGGAATGAGCGGCGGGGTGCAACGCCTGCTGATGTGGCGCGAGAGTTGGACAGCCAAAAAAAAAAAAAAAAAAAGTTCAACGGTACTTGTGAACTAGTCCTCCAGAATGACATGGACAACGAATTAAAGGGCAAAAGACCACAGCGTTTCGACTTCCTTAGGTGTCTGCAGGCAAGATGAAACAAACACACAGCCGGTCTCGGTTTTCATTCAACGCCCGCTCGGTCCACCGAATTTGACAAGTGCGTGCTATCTCCTTTCTTCATTTTCGCGTTTTGGTCCTGAGGTGACGTTTCGTCTTGCTGAAGAAAGACCTTTTCAAATTTGCTTTTTAAGTTTCGTCCCGCCTGCAAATCCCCGGCCCTCTCAAACTAAAAGGTTGGACTGGTCGGAGGAAAAGACTCTCACACAGAAAATCGTCAAACTGGCCAGTTATTCTGACACCTGTATCCCACCGGTAGCGGAGACCCATTCTGGTCCATTCAAGCTGCACAAAGTCTTGTGACATCAGAAAACCTTTTTTCTGACTGACTGCCGTTTGGAGCCTGTGCACCTATATTGCAGTGTCATTGGAACTTCGTGGTGTTTCGTTATCTTGATAATGATCTGCGGCCTTGATCACGACTCCATACTTCCTTTTATGGATATCACCGAGAGACTATTCCTGTCTGTATGATGTGTTGTGATTGCATAACTTCGGTACGGCTCTCTTTATTGAACTGCTCTGGCTCCAATAACATAGAGGGTTGATGTGTCCACAGCCACATCGATACATGAAAGGTTTTGAATTTCGTGTTGTATGGTGTTTTAGTTGATGTTTCTCTTATGGTTAATGAAGACCATCGTCTTTAGTGTTGTGAGAAGACGAAGATTGCATGGGTGCAATTAATAACGTGTATAGTAACTCCTAATAGTAACTCATATTGATTATGATAGATGAGGGATTATGTGATGGGATGGATTATGGAGTATATATCGCGGTAATTAATAATAGATGCATAACACATGAGAAGAAAGAAGAAAATGAACAATTTTGATGGATTACCAGCACAGCCAAGTCGGTAAAAAAGAAGGCGTCGATTGCTCCGCTTTTCTAGATCTGCCTAAAAACGGGGCAGAACTCCCATAAGAACAGGCCCGGTACGAGGTACAGTTGCAACCAGCCAAAGCCATTCCTAACCTGAAGACACATTGACCAGGAGACTAGGGAAACACAGCCTGTCTCTCATACAGCCGCCGGAAGACATAAGGGCGATCGTCTTCTGCTACAAGTCACCAAAACGCTGACAGCTCTGCTCTGGTACGGTCACGCGTGTATGTTGCCCAAGACTCCCCTGTTCAAAACTGGCCCCTCCAGGGTGCGTGTGAGGGCTGAAACATGACACAGAGACAGACGGGAATAGGAATTCTGGAAGGTACACCATAACCAGTGCTGCTACTGTTCAATGTACCATCTGCATTTGGTTGCGCATGCGACTTAGGACAGAGGGCGTTGCGGGGTCCTGTAGAATCACCTGTTCATGTGGCAAACCGCCCCCTGCACTCTGCTGTTATAATAAGGTCAAGAATGTATCACAATCGTATCGACCAGAGACTACTTTGACTACAACTATACTCACTACTACTGACTACTACTACTACTACTACTACTACTACTTACAGTACGACGACGACGACGACGATTGCGACTCTACGAACACTGCTACTCACACTACTTCTTAACTACTACTACAACTACTACGTTCTACACTACATACTACTTCACCACTACCACAACTACTCACTACTGATAGAGTAGAATTAAGAATAACTATGATACGATCGGCAATGATGATGATATTTGATGGATCATGATGAAGACTATGATGACAAGTGATTGTGATAATACATTTGTTATTATTACTATTATCACTTGTTCCATTCGGGTTTTTTTATACTATTTACAATCATCATCATCATTATGATTTTCTTCATTATTGGTGTTGTTGGTTATTATTACGTCTATTATTATTATTTATCATCATCATCATTATCATTATTATTTGGGGCACAGCTATTTTTATCACACTACAAAGTTACTCGGTGATGATTGTTGTCTATGTGCCATATCTTTATTAGCGAGTATCCCACATACGTTTTCCTCTTCTATTCCGTTGCACAATCTCGAACACGGTCAAAAACTCAGGAAGAGAGAGAGAGACAAACATACAGACAAACCGACAAAAGCGATAGAGACTGAAGACACAGAAAGACGACATAACCAGAAACGTTGACATGTCAAATCCAGACAGACGTTAGCTGACAGACAGACTGAGACTGAGTGTCTAAATTGGGGTCAGCATTGACTTGGAAATCTTCATTTCACATCACCCTCTAAACTGTATTCCTTCTTCAAATGACTTCCAATACTCAAGAACTACGCCACACAGTGACACTCTGCCCACACTTTTTTACCCCGTCTTGTATCATATCCCCCTTTTCGCTTCCCTTGCTCTCGCAAGCCCGTTTTGCTTTCAAGTTTCCACATGTTTTTGTTACCGAAAGACCGTACATGCCCCAGCCCCCCACCCCCGCCCCCCAAGGCAATCAACCGTTTCATTAGCAAGCTGTTCAGATGTCGTGAACTGTTCCCTGTGTTTCCTGGTGTAGAGACATGGTTTTGTTGGGGGGGCTCTACATTGTGAGTGTGAGGGGGACGGCCACTTCAGAAAGGACTCAAAATTGGATACGTCATCTCTGCAAGTCAAGCAAGTTGCTGCTGTTTCCCTCTCCCGTTACTAACACATACACGCTCACGTTCATTCCCTCCAGTTTGACCCCATACTACAACAGCAGAGAAGTGGACAGGGAGGCTGGTAAGGAGAGCATAGACCTGAGACAACAGACAGACAGACAGACTGACAGATGACAAGAGACAGACAGAGACAGAGACAGACAAATGAGACAGGAGGGGAAAAAGGAGAGACAGATAGAAGAGATGAGAGGGGGGGGGAGAGAGGAGGGTGATAGAGAGACAGAAGACAGTGAGACAAAGAAGAAGAGAACAGACGACGAGACGAGGCAGGCAGCAAGACACTAGAAGAAAGGAGAGAGTTAGGGAAAAAAAAGGACCGACAGAGAGAAGAGAGAGGGAGAGAGAGGGTGAGGGTGGCAAGGTGGGCGAGAGAGCCAGAAACATTGATACAAGAAAGATAGAAAGACCAGAGAGAGAGAAAGAGAGATGGAGACTGGGAAAACCAGAAAGTATACAGAAAGACAAAGAGAGACAAGAGACAGAAGAAGGACAAGGCGAAGGTGACGAAGAGCGTATTAGGAGAAGGGAGGGAGCATAGAGCAGGAGAGAATTGAGAGTTAAGAGAAGAAGAGAAGAAGACATCACTCTTATCTCAAACGTCCCTTATACTTCGATCATGCTGACGTTTATTCATCAAAGCTATTCATTCAGCGCGCGGGCGCAGGCGTGGCCGCGCCTCGCACTTGTGTGTGTGTGGTGTGTGTGTGTGTGTGTGTGTGTGTTGGGTGTGTGGTGTGTGTTTTTGTTGGTGTCTGAGGTCCTGTCTGTGTCTGTGTGGTGCATCTGTAATGCCTCGTGGGTCTGTGTGTGTTTGTGTGTGTGTGTGTGTGGTGTGTGTTGTGTGTTGTGTGTGGTCTGAGGCGTCTGTCTGTGTCTGCTGTGTGTGCATCTGTAGCTGTGCGGGTCTGTGTTTGTGTGTGTGTTTGTGTGTGTGTGTTGTGTGTGTGTGTGTTGTGTGTCGCGGCGTGCGTGGCGTGCGCGCGCGCGCGGCCGCGCGCGGGGAGGGGTTGGGAATGAGGAGGGTCCTAGAAGCGGACGCGCGAGCATTCTTTTATGTGCATGTTTGTGTGTGCGTGCGTATATGGGTACATTGTGCGTTTTGGAGTGTGTCTGTGTGGTGGAGGGGGGGGGGGTGCGTGTGTGTGTGTGTGTGTTTGTGTGTGTGTGTGTGGTGTCTGCGTGTGTGTGTGTAACTGTGTTGAGTGTGTGTGTGTGTGTGTGTGTGTGTTGTGTTGTGTGTGTGTACGTGCGTGCGTGCATATGTGTGTGTGTGCATATATGTATGTGTGTGCATCGTTGCATGCATGCGCGTGTGTATGTGTGTGCATCGTGCATGCATGCGCGTGTGTATGTGTGTGTGTGCATCGTGCATGCATGCGCGTGGTGTGTGCGTGTGTGTGTGTGTGTGCGAGCGCGCGCGTACGCGCGTGCGCACGTGTATGTGAGTACAGAATGTGCCCTTGTAACATGTAAGATGTAACTGATGCACGTATTATGGCATTTGTGCTAGATTATTGGAAACAGTAACAGGAAGTATAAAGAAATGGCCAACATAATGCACTAACCTTGACCGTTTGTAAAACAATCCCCCCCCCTCTCTCTCTCCTCTCCTCTCTCTCTCTCTCTCTCTCTCTCTCCTCTCTCTCCTCTCTCTCTCTCTCTCTCAGCAAAGAATTTCCTTCCGAAGCAAGAAACTAAGCTGTATCTCTTCCACCTGGATTCTACTGTCATCACTCCCTCCTACTACAAACCTTGACTGGATTCCGTGGTTATATTCCATAAATAAAGTCCGATCAGTGGAACCGTTGTTCTTGATCAACAAAAGGCGTTTCATGCCGTGAACCACCATACATTATTACCAAAAAAAAATTACCATAGCTTGCACGTTAGAAATCCCTAGTAATTTCATTCTTTCACTCGCACCTTGAGAACAGAACACACCATGCTCACTCCAAAGGTCAGATGTTCCTCTGAAGAGATCGTAGGCTGGGGCGTACCACAAGGCTCTGTTCTTCGATTTCCCCCTTTTTGTATATTCAGCACGCAAGATATACACAAACGTACATATTATGATGAGGTTATTCTAAATCTATTTTGGTTGATGAGAGGAGAGAGAGAGAGAGAGAGAGAGAGAGAGAGAGAGAGAGAGAGAGAGAGAGAAACTCGGAACTCGGAGAACGGGTTTAGATTGTAGAGAGCCACCGGCCTGTATACAATGGATGCACGTTAGAGAGCTGAAATGAAGAATCGGAGAGGAGAGGAAGACATAAGGAGACAACACGCAGAAAATAATTAAACATCCACAACATGAGAGAGCAACGAAAGTTAAGGGCTTTGTACAAGCCTCCGGAACAATCGAGCAATCAAAAACTAAGCCAGAGCCAAGGCAATGTACAGTACATTGGCATGTGAAATTAAGCAGACAAAAACACGCCAAAAATAAAGCGGGATCCCACATCAAAATCAAACTAAAGGTAAGAGGGCTTTTGTACATGGCATGAAATTGAAGAAGACAGAGACAAAAATTTTAGGGACAGCAATTCAATTACAAAGTACATTGGCATTGTGAAATTAAGCAGACAAAAACCTATCGACAGCAATTCAATTACAGAGCATGACAGTATATCTAGTTCTTAAAAACAAAAATGATATACATTGACTAAATTCTTGAGGAGCGTGACGTCCTTCAGATTGAGTAACCATTACGAGAGTCTAAAGCATTTTTCATTAATGAATGTATGTTGGTAATACTTTGACAAATATTTTTCTTTCAGAAAAGTATATGGCATGTGACATTTCAAACAAAAAATGACAGCAATGAAGACAAGCTTCACTATCTATCCTAAATGCAAATAAAAGAGCGAGATAGAGAGAGACGGGGAGAGAGTGACGGGGGAGGAGAGAGATGATTTCGAGAGAGCGAGATGCGCCGAGAAGAGCGATTAAATCTTTCAGCAAAACGTTGGGAGAAGAGGAAGAGAGAAGAGAGAAGAAGGAGACAAAACGGAAGAGTACAGAGTAGCGGGAGAGAGAGAGAGAGAGAGAGAGGAGGAGACGACGGGTGAGAGGGAGAGAGGGGAGAGAGAGGATGGAAGAGGGTGGTTTGGAGACGAGAGACTGAGAAGACGAGAGAGAGTCGAGAGACGCAGAACGGGGGGATGGAGAAGACGAGAGACCGATGAGAGGAGGATGAGAGAAAGAAGAGTAGAGAGTATAAACAGACCAGCCGAGACCCTAAACAACGAGAAAACCAATTCATCTTAGAATAAATTCAAAGCTCTGGCATTCCAAACATAAGTAGGAGGGGAAAACGCGAACACATGGAAAACACCCCTTTCCAGAAGGAAAAGTGAATTCCAGCACGGGTGAATTAAAAGGGGTTCATAAGGGAGGGAGAAACAGAGTAGGTTTAGTTGTGTCAGTTTCATCAAGGAGAGAGGCGCTCACGGCGTGCGCGACAAAGTCCGTATACGAGCTACACCACATTCGCTATGAGAGGAGGACTTTGAGACCAGACAGAGAGATACGAGAGGATTTTAGAGCTGAGAGAGGTAATGATCAACACAAGTACGATGAGACGAATTGAAGAAGAGGGTCTCGTGGCCTACGATCTCGGCCGGAATAAGTATGGAAACCTAACGCCATTGGAAAAAGCCCCAACAGCGCAAGTGGATTACAGACCCTCGAAGTGTGGATTCATCCGCCTACCATATTGTTCAGTTTCATGCTGTGTGTGTGGTGTGTGTGGTGTGTGTGTATGCGTGACAAAGTGGGTGTAAGTTTTGATGATGTACTACACGGGTGCGGTATTATGTGTGTGGGCATGGATCCAAATGCGATGTGTGTGTGTGTGGGCTCGTGGCTACGAAGGGGAGGACCTACGCTAGCCCAAAAGAGGGGACCTAGGGGGGGGTGGACTGTGGGTGTCATACAGTGAACAAGTGGGTAGGTGTTGTCTTCGTACTTGGGCAGGATCCGGTGTGTTGTGTGAAATCTGTGTGGGGTACAGTGGTTTTTTCGTAAAATTATCTATTAATCATACTTTTCTGGATCTGGCTGCTGCTGTGCAACTTCCTGCCCTTGCTATTGAGCTTTTCAAAAATCGTGCCTATATTACATATCAAGAATGTTTCCTTTAGTGGGGAAAGAGAAGGAGGAGGAGGGGTGGTGTTTTGGGAAGAAAAGGGAGAAGGCAGGAGGCAGGAGGGGACTGTTGTGACGGGAGGAACCGAATGCCTACGTGGGGAACGGGAGGAAGAGAAAAGGGGGGGGCGAAAGGAAGGGGGGAGGAGGCGGGGGGGGGGGTTGTGGGTTAAGGGTAACTGTGGAGGGCTGCAGGGGTAAGCTGGGGAGTGGGGGGGAGAAAAACTGAGGGGGGGGGGGTTGGAATCAAAGGGAAAGGGGTGTCTTAAAGAGAATAAAATTGGGCTTCTTTACTTTTTTGTATACACACACACACACACACACACACACACACACACACACATATATATATATATATATATAATATATATATATATATATATATGATGTGTGTGTGTGTGTGTGTGTGTGTGTGTGTGTGTGTGTGTGTGGTGTGTACGTATCTGTGTGTATCTTTGTATGTGGGTGTGTACGCATGTACGTTGTGTGTGCATCTGTGCGTTCATGAGTATGCGTGTATGTGCGCACGTGTGTGGGTGTGGATGTGCACATGCACGCATTTGTATATGTTCTGTGGGTGGGTAGGAGCGATCGAAACGTACGGTGCACACATTTGTATGTGTGTGTGCGCGCGCGTGTGTGTGTGTGTGTGCATGCGCACGCGCTCGCGCGCGCGCGCGTGTGTGTGTAGTAACTGGGTGCGTGAATGTTCAGAGGATGACCTACAAATACAACATATACGTACACGCGCACATGTGTGCGCGCACACACGTAAACCATAACAATGAGAACAACTCCTCCCCCTCACACACAAAACCCCACGCGCACACACACACACACACACACACACACACACACACACACACACACACACACACACACACACACATTTCAAAAGATTGTGATATAAACAGGAAAAACATGTTGGACACTTTGCAAGGGATGAAAGCTGATATAACACAAAACGGGGATTAAAAAAGCGGAAACCATCAGGAGAGAAAGAGGGAGAGAGAGAGAGAGAGGAGGGAGGGGAGGAGAGAGAAACAGAGAGAGAAAGAGAGAGAGAGACGAAGACAGAGAGAACGAGCTAGAGAGACAGAGAGAGAGCGACCCGAGCGAGAGAGAGAGGAGGGGGGGGGGGGGGGGGGGGGGGAGGGGGGAGAGAGAGAAAGAAAGTTTTCAGGGGTAGTAATAGAGACAGACAGGTAAAGAGACAGACAGGACACAGACAGACAGAAAGACAGATACGGGCAGAAAGACAGAGATTGGGGTCGAGTGGCCAGAGTCTGAAATACAAGCAGCAACAACAACAACAACGAAAGGTCACGCAGGATGTAGAATCATACAATGGTCATTTTTGTCTTTCTCGGGTCTCGCTCCGTGACCAACCACTTACTGCCGCCTGTAATGGGCTGTGCAGGTGGTGGTGGTGGTGGTGGTGGTGGTGGGTGTGTACTGCGTGTGAGTGGAATGAGGACAGGTTCCATCACCTTCAGCGACCTTAACTAGGTGTTTACGTCTGTGGGTTCAAAGGAACTGTGCCTGTGACGTCAATCACCAGGGTCTGGTCTCATCGGTGACCCCCCTGGCGATCTAATGCAATTAGCTCCCAAAGGGGGGGGGGGGGGGGGGGGGGGATTGCCTTGACATGTGACATGTGTTTGTTAGGGAGTCGAGGGGGAAGTCTGGGGGCATGAAATGTAACGCCGCTGAGTCAAACATGCTAAAATGACTGGGTCAGTTAAACATGCTAAAATGACTGGTCATGCCTCTAAAACGAGCAGAACGTGGACAGAGAGAGAGGGATTTGACCTTTTTTTCTCTCTCTGTTTTTCTCTCTTTTTTCTTTTCTTTTTTTCTTTTTTTTTTAAAGTCATTTGATATCTAATAAAGCACAAAACAAAAACCACGTAGTGCCTGTGTGTCTGCCGGTCGGTCTGTCTTCTTGTTCCGTATACAAATTCACAGTTTCCGTTTCAATTCCTCCAGATTCGGCATGGCGCTTCCTTAACACGCTGGGCACGTCAGAAGTGAAGATATCCTTGTGCTTGTTGTATTCGTCACATTTTGAGTGGCGACAATGTCGCGAAGCGAAGCGACGTCAGGATTCGATGCGGGGTCTAAGGGAATATAACTGTGATCAGAGAGAATGGAAAGATGGGGGAGGACAACGAACCGAATGCAGAGGGGAAGGGGGAGGGGTTTTGAAGGGGGAGAGGGGGGGGGGGGGAGGGACAGGAATGAATAAAACAGCGAGTAGAGTAAAAGAGAGGGAGATGAACTTGACGATAAGAGAAGCGGGGGTGTGTGTGGTGGGGGGGGGGGGGGGGGGGGGGGGGGGGGGGGGGGGGGGGAAAGACCATTTCTGTCGGAGAGTTGGGGGCGGGAGTAAGGGTGGGCAGGTGAGACTACTCGTTTGATATGACATAGACATAACGGTCTCGGCGGTGCAGTATTCATAACATGGAAGAAACGCGCCCGCACTTTGTTCTGACGTGCCAATAGTTACTGACTAGGCACGTAACACTTGCAAAAAAAAAAAAAAAAATGTTCTTCATATTCATATCCCCTCAGAAAAAAAAAAAAAAAAAAAAGAATCCCCGACGAATGTATGCATGCTGATGAGAATGCGCGCGTACACCAGCCAGTGTGCTTCATGTCAAGAGTGGCCATAGAGAAGAAGGCACAGGGTGTGGGGAACAGCGGGTCCATATTCCTTTCATTCGCCATTCTATTTCTTCAATGGTGTTCAGAGACGGATTGGGGAGGAGTGGGGGGGAGGATTTACATGGATCGCAGAAGCTCACATCCTGCTCTCATATCTCCCTCTTCCTGGCCCCGTGTGTGAAAATGATAAATATCCGAACCCTCAAATGGATAACAGTAAGAATGATCATAATAAAAAAAAAAAAAGCAATAGCGTTCATTTAGTGATGAGACGTCAACTGTCCCCCCACCCCCACCCCACCCCTTCCCACCTTCCCCTCACGCCCCAGTTTCAACCTTCTCTTCCCCAGTCATTACTGTTCTTTTTTGTTTTTGTTTTTTTTTTTGTTTTGTTTTTTGTTTGTTTTTGTTTGTTTTTGTTGGGGTTTTTTGTTGGTTTTTTTTTTTTTTTTTTTTTTTTTTTTGGGGGGGGGGTGTATAGTGGTGATAGTTCCACCCCGTTCCCCTCCTCCACTCTTCAGGGCATCAGGAGCAGACATCGCCCAGTCTGGTAGCTTCTCCACCCAACCCTCCCCACTCCAGCCCCTTCGCCTTCCTTCGGCCCCTCCCCTCTCCTCCTGTCCCCCCTCCCCTCTTGTCCTCTCTTGATCATCGTATTTTTTTTTCCAGTGCATTTCCGTCTGGCAGAGGTTTAGACATGAAATCAAAACACGGCCAGTTCTTTTCCTTTTCACCCCCCCCCCCCCCCCCCCCCCCCCCCCCCCCCCCCCCCCGCCTCCCCCTACTCGCCCTCTGTCTCTTCCTGCAGCCCTGACTACCCCAACCCCAATGCCCACCCCCGGGCACATGGATCCGTCCTTGGCTGTCTGTTTCCTTTGCCGCATTCATACATTGAGAGTTGGTTAGCTCTGTAGATGATGTTTTTGTGGACCTTTCTGACCTGAGTTTGTTAGCTCTGTAGATGATGTTTTTTGTGGACCTTTCTGACCTACCGACCGATGACTGGGAAGTTTGGAAGCTACCCGGGGGCCGGAACAGCTCAGTTGGTAGAGTGCCGGACTCGTAATCCAAGGGTTGCGGGTTCGAATCTCCGCCGGGCCAGTTTCGGTACAGGGGATTTTTCCCTCGGAGTTAACATTAGTTCGGACTCCATTTTCTCCTTCCAGTGAGACTATAACCGAGGTTCCGTGTGTGAACGCACGCATAACATCTTGCACATACGTCAAATCCCATCACCAACTTTCGGAAGAGAAGGCCAGTTTGGCCCGTGGTATGAATGACACGTTACACATAGCATGCACCTTCCCCGAAGATGGAGTATGGCTGCCTTAATGGCGATAAAAAAAAAACGGTCATACACACACAAAACTCCACTCCTCTTTGCAGGGTAGATAGGATTAATACTTGCCTGTCCATATAGGGAGTGCCCGCAGGAGTATCAGCCTGAGTACGCAGAAGAAGAAGGGACTACCTTGATGAATATGATTTGGGGTATGGGGGGAGGAGGTTGGGGGGGGGGGGGGGGGGGTCACCCAATGAACGTGATTTGGGGAAGGGGAGGGGTGAGATCGTATACTTTGACGTTTGATGGATCACCGGATAATTATAACGTTTGTAGATTACTCACATGATCGTGAGAATTGTTGACTACCTGGATGATTGTGAAGTTTGTTGACTACCCGGATGATAGTGAAGTTTGTTGACTACCTGGATGATTCTGAAGTTTGTTGACTGCCTCGGTGATTGTGAAGTGTGTTGACTACCTGGATGATTGTAAAGTTTGTTGACTGCCTGGATGATTGTGAAGTTTGTTGACTACCCGGATGATAGTGAAGTTTGTTGACTACCGGATGATTTGAAGTTTGTTGACTACCTTTGATACCTGGTGATTGTGAAGTGTGTTGACTACCTCGGTGATTGTGAAGTTTGTTGACTACCTGGATGATTCTGAAGTTTGTTGACTGCCTGGATGATTGTGAAGTTTCTAGACTACCTGGATGACTGTGAAGTTTGATGACTACCTGGATGATTGTGAAGTTTGTTGAATACCTGGATGAGTGTGAAGTTTGTTCCACTACCTTAATGATTGCAATATTTACTGGTTTACTGGATGATTCTAAAAGTTTTTTGCTACCTGGGTATTTGTAAAGTTTGTTGGCTGCCTTAATGATTCTGTAGTTTATTTGGCAGTCTAAACGATGGAAAATTTGTTGGCTGCCTAAATAACCGTGAACTTATGATTCTCTGGTTCATTTGGCAGTCTGAACGATGGAAAAAAATTTGTTGGCTGCCTAAAAAAACGTGTGAACTTTATCAGCCACTGAATGATTGTGAGGCTTGTTGGCCACCTACATGACAGTTATTTTCAAGTGCGTTGTCTACCTGGATTATTGTAAAGCTTGTAATGTACCTAAATGAGTGTGAAATTCGGTTGATTACCTGGACGATTTGTGATGTTTGTGGGCTACTGGGATGATTGAGACACTTGCTGGCTAAATGGATGATTGTGACATTCGTTGGCTGCCTGACTGAATTTGAAAGTTTTGTTTGAATATTCTGATAATAGTTTGTAACGTTTGATGGGCAGTGCAGGGTGTGGCGAATGTGTGCAGATTTTGCGTTATCTTTGAAGATCACTGTTTTTCATTTGTGTTTTGTATTTCGTTGCGCGTTTTTCGCTTTGTCTCCTTACTGATGCACAAATTTGTTTCATTTTACTTCGTTCCGTTTCCATGAACATTTTTGTCTCATCCGGTGATTTTTTTTTCCCCCTTTATCATTAGCTTTCTCATTTCCCGCTCCGCTCTCCCTCCCCCCCCCCCCCCCCCCCAACCCTCTCATCCCCACCTCCCACCTCCTCTCGTATTCATACCCCGACTCCCCATAATAACAACGAGTGTCCCTTTTTTTTTCGCAAGCGTAAATCTTGACTTTTCCCCAGGTGGAATTCTAAAAAAAGGGAGATGTTCTCGTTGAACCCGGAAACTCATAGCGAAGGAATCGAGATCGGAGAGACGAAAGACGATCGCCATATTTCATGGACGTCGCTTTGGCACGGAGGGGGGGGGGGGGGGGGGGGGGGGGGGGGGAGGGCAGGAGGAAGAGAGAGAGAGAGAAAGAGAGAGAGAGAGAGAGACAGACAGACAGACCAGACAGACAGGCAGACAGAGACAGAGAGAGAGAGGAGAGAGAGAACTGTGAGTGAGAGAGAGAGAGAGAGAGAGAGAGAGAGAGAGAGATGTATACAGACAGACAAAGACAGAGAGCGAGACAGACAGACAAGCGAGACAGAGAGATACAGTGATAGAGAGACAGAGAGAGGGGGGGTGGGACTGAGGTGGAGGTTGGAAGGTCGGAGGGGTGAGGGGTGGGGGGAGGGTAGGGTTGGGCGAGTCTTCCCGCAGTTGTCACGATGATGCGAGACGAAAATAAATGCTGCGTGCGGGGTTTGGCATCATAATGATGATGCCAGACTCAAGGCCTGCTTGTTTTCCTTCTGTTGTTTTGTTTGTGTGTGTGTTTTGTTTTGTTAACGATTGGCGGATAAGGCGCAATTCTTAACTTTCTTTCTTTTTTATTTTTTTTTTGCTTTGTTTTGTTTGTGTTTGGATGACTCTCGCATGTCTGGTCAGTCTCGTCTGTTGACTCGACTAATGTCATGAGTTTTTGTTTTATTCAGAACGCGCGCGCGCGCGCGCGCGCACACACACACACCACACACACACACACACACACACACACACACACACACACACACCACACATCACAACACACACATACAACACACACATACACACACACTCAAACACACACACCACACTACACACACACACACACACACACACACACACACACACACACACACACACACACATACACACACACAAACACCACACCACACAACACACACACACACACACACACCCCACACACACCACACACACACACACATACACATACACACTCAACACACATACACACACTCACACACACACCACACACACCACACACACACACACACAAACACAACACACACACACACACGCTAAACAGCACAATCCGTTTGGCCAATAAAAATCCTGATTCTAGCATAAGGCATGATCTCTCTGAAATGTTTACGGTATGACCTTGTTGTGTGCATTAGACCATGAAAGGATTCTCATGATAATGAAAGGTCTGAGGCGCATGCGCACGCGCACGCACGCGCACACACACACAAAGCACGCGCGCGCGCACACACACACACACACACACACACACACCCACAAAAACCTCAAACGCGCGTGCGCGCGCGCGTACACACACAACACACACTCTCTCTCTCTCTCTCTCTCTCTGTCTCCGGTCTCCGTCTCTCTCCTCTCTCTCCTCTCTCTCTCTCTCTCTCTCTCGTCTCTCTCTCTCTCTCTCTCTCTCTCTTAAACACACTCAAAGTAACAACAGCTGTGAACGAAAATAAGCCAGTAGCCCTTTGTCAGATGGTTTGACGTTTTTTAAACCCATATACCAACAAAACAGGAGCAGTAAGTTAGGATCCCCAAGGAATGCTTCAAAGGGGACGGTGACCGAAAGGGGCCCTCTTCGGCAATTGAAAGAGGACACACACAAAACCCTGCCCCATGTTATTTACAAAACTATTCTAATACAAAAACAACAAAAAAAACAGGGGAGGCCAAATTCAAATAAAACTCTCTCTCGAACTCTTCTCTCGAACACACACACACCACCACCACAGACACACACAGCACACACACACACACACACACACACTACACAACGCACGTGCGGCGGCGTCATGCCTCACTCTCACCAGGAAAAAAAACATAAACATACAACAAACACACACACACACGAAACCGCCGCACCAC
>JADBJO010006053.1:124681-132181 GCA_016801955.1 Conus betulinus
TCCAAATAAATATGATAAACATTTAGATACATTGGAATGAGACATCAATCAGTTAGTGACAATGCATCAGTAAAGTCAGTGATCACAACATTCATTCATCATGATATAATTACAGTCATTAATAAAACCAATGGCAAACCATATCTCTCCATTTATCATTATCTGGTTTTAAGAAAGGAAGCGGCGTATCAGTTTAATATGCAGCAAAACAAAGGTGTGTGCTCTGGTATATGTACTTTATCCCTAATAGTAATGACCTGCTGTGAAATGTGTAATTAGTGTAATGTGTGTGTGTGTGTGTGTGTGTGTGTGTGAGAGAGAGAGAGAGAGAGAGAGAGAGAGAGAGAGAGAGAGAGAGAGAAACTGTGCTCCACGACGTTTTCATGTACGTATGCGAACACACACACACCACAACACACACACACACACACCCCCTTGTGCTTGTGCAACAACAACAAGATAGGCCTAGTGCGTTTGAAACAGGTCTTTGTCAATCAGCTTGTGAGCGACGTTTGAAATTCGGTCACGGTCACGGTCTTTCGTTCGTGCTGCACGTGTTTCTGCACAGGTCAGCGTTCGGGGCTACAGCGGATGTGAAGTAGTAACAAAGTGTGAACAGATGAAAATAGCCGTGGCTCTGTGAATGTTAAAATGATGATTTTGTCTCGGAAACTGGGGTAAGTTAACTAGTTCAATGCCATATGTCAGAAAAAATAGCAGAATGATGCATGACTTGTGGACTCCTTGTGTTTCTACGCCACTGATAGGGCTTACGGATTTTGGAGTGAAAAGTCTAACAAACGACAGGAAAATGAAGGGTCACGTGGATCGTGCTTGCACAGAAAGAGAAACGGATATGAGATCTGCCTCAAACTCAGATATGGTATGGGTCAAGGGCTGGACTGTGCGGTGAATATGTTTTGGTCCTGGCTGATCTTCTGACAAAAGCCAGGTGCAGCTTTGAGTGTAATAGAGACCCCTATAGTGTTTGGGGCCTAAACTGTAACCGTGGATTCGGACCAATGGTGCCGCCTACCGCATGAGCAACCAGTTTGCGCATGCTCAGGAAGTAGACGCCTGGGGTTCGGGGCAACAGAGAGGAAGAGCTGTCACCATTTTGACACCTAAAATGAATTAATTTCTTGTCAGTGGTCTTGGCAGAAGTTTCTTGTTGTGGCGAAATTGATGTTAGGCATTATCGACATTCACCCACGCGTGCTTTTCAGCTTTAGGTTAGAAATAGCTTCCAGAAACTTGAATGGTGATGCTTATCACTGGAGAAAGCGGCTGTTGGGTACTTCAGAGCAGAAAGGCAAGCCTATAAAAGACCAGGGCCATTGTGATTTTCGCGTGGCGTCGGTTCACGGCTGTGTTGACAGTGATTGACAACGACCCCAGTGGGTAAGTTATTCGCGCACGCGCATGCGCGCGCGTATGTGTGTGTGTATGTGTGTGTGTGTGTGTGTGTGTAGTCCGGTCACATGTACTTTGTAGAAAAATGAAGAGAATTTTCAAAACATTATCAGAAGATAGTCGTCCAGTACACACACACACACACACACACACACACACACGTACACACACGCACACACACAAAAAAACGAAACGCCCGCACACATACTCGCAAAGGCGGGGGATGGCGGATGGGAGGGAGGGGAGCGTTGCTATCAATTGATAGAGCACCATCTCATTGGTTTGTTTCTGAAACTGTTAATTTTTGTCTATGTATGTCAGATGGAGAGAAATGAAACTTAAAAAAAAACCCAAAACAAAGAGATAGTGCTCAATCGACAGGTAGTATCCCCTCCATATCCGCGCGCGCGCCGCGCGCGCCGCGCGCGCGCACACACACACACACACACACACACACACACACACACACACACACACACACATACATACCAGGGGTGGGAGTGGGGTGTGGGGGTGGGATTAGTCTGGAGAAAAAAGGGCTGTTGGATAGTGTGAGATGGTAAAAAAAAGATGGATAGGAAAAACCCATCTAAAGTACCTGTGTGTGTGTGTGTGTGTGTGTGTTCTGGAATTTAGCATCCCAGCTATATATAGATCAGACACTCTGTGTGTGTGTGTGTGTGTGTGTGTGTGTGTGTGGTTTTTGTTGTAATTTATTCTTCAATTTTAAACGTCTATCCACATTAACTAATAGATAGACATACGCGCGTACGCGAGCGAGCGTGTGTGTGTGCGCGCGCGCGCGTGTGCGTAGGGAGTTGTTATTTTCGATGTTGTTTCTTATTCAATTTACGGGCTGTCGTCACTGGTGATATAAGATCAGAAATCGATTCTTTCCTTCGTTTAAGGAAAACGTCATCAATCAAATGAAAAAGGTCAGTAATTATAGATAACAAATAATTAAATAAATAAAAAAAATCAATCGATCAGTCATTCAGTCGAGCAGTTTGATCATCAGTCACTTGTTCATTCACCATTTAATGTAATTTTAAAGCCGTCCATAGTTTTCCCTTGCAGCGACTGCAAACAGTTCATATTGCCCTTACAGGCGAAAAAGGAAAACGATGGCACTTTGGTATGAACAGAAAGACTGACAAACAGCAAGATCCCTATTGGCAAGATTTCCGCCCCTTCCCGTCTCTCTGACTATTTGTCTCCAAAGCAAGGAAAATTAAAGTAAACTGGGAACAAAAGAAATGTATGCTGGAAATCATTCGTTTTCAACCATCCACGTGTGTACAGCAGCTTCTTCCTGTTACTTGTTTGAAGCTGATGTGTTGAGTTCTTGTCTGGCATTGTCTGCTCCCAAAGCATTTAAGAACGTTGTCAGTATTTACTGCATCTATAACATGCCCCATGAGTCTTCGACGCCACGAAGCTTTTGACCGTAGGGAGCAGAGGGGTTCGAAGGAAGACCCTCCCCTTTGTTCATCCTTTCCTTCCCGGTCTTCGTCCTTTATTTCTGAGAATGTCTTCACTGGCCTTTCTCACATTGTCCTCGTTGTCCTTGCTGAGCACTTTCCCATCCTTCGCTTTTTCACCATGTCTTCATCCGTCGTTTTCTTTCTCATGCCGTTTAACGTTCCCATGGGGTTTAAACTGTGGCGCCCCTCATTCGCCCTTTTTGCCTCACCATGTCTCCATCCGTCGTTTTCTTTCTCATGCCGTTTAACGTTCCCATGGGGTTTAAACTGTGGCGCCCTCATTCGCCCTTTTTTTTGCCTCACCATGTCTCCATCCGTCGTTTTCTTTCTCATGCCGTTTAACGGTTCCATGGGTTTAAACTGTGGCGCCCTCATTCGCCCTTTTGCTCACCTTATCTCATTCGTTCTGTCCTCACAACCAGTCTTTTTTTTGCACATGGTATAGTTATACACCCTTTCCTTTCTTACCATGTCATCTCTTGTTCTCCTCCTCACCATATTTTCGTCTGTCTTTTTCCCTCTCACCATCTTTTTTTATCAGTCCTTTCCTTTGTCGTCGACATTTTTTTCTCTCTCTCCGTCCCATTGTTCTCGTGATTTTCCCATCCACATTTCAGGCGCGTCTTCCTCCACTTTTCCTTTCTTACTTGCACTCGCCCATTGTTCCTCCTTCACGATGTCCTGATCCGTCCTTTTCTGTCTCGCCCTGTGTTTTATATACCAGCTCATGATGCCGTCATCCATCTTCCCTGTGTCATGATATCTCCTCCCCCCCATCTTTCTTTCTTTTTTTAATATCTTCATCCGTCTGTTCTTTCACAAAAAGTGTTCTAAGTCTTCTCCACCCCCTCCCCCCCCCAAAAAAAAAAAAAAAAAAAAAAAAAAAAAAAAAAAAAAAACCCACACACAAAAAAAAAAAAACACACCACAAAAACAAAAACAAAAAAAAAGAACAAAACAAAAACAAAAAAACAAAAAAAAAAAAAAAATAAACAGCAACCCCAAACCGCCTTCGTACATCTTTCCTTTCTCATGCAGCATGCATTCTTTTTTCCTTTCTCACAGTGTCCTCATCCATCTTTCCTTTCTCATTGTGTCCTCATCCATCTTTCTCACAGTGTCCTCATCCATCTGGCCTTTCTCACAGTGTCCTCATCCATCTGGCTTTTCTCACAGTGTCCTCATCCATCTTTCCTTTCTGATAGTGTCCTCATCCATCTTTCCTTTCTCACAGTGTCCTCATCCATCTGTCCTTTCTCACAGTGTCCTCATCCATCTGTCCTTTCTCATTGTGTCCTCATCCATCTTTCCTTTCTCACAGTGTCCTCATCCATCTTTCCTTTCTCATAGTGTCCTCATCCATCTTTCCTTTCTCATAGTGTCCTCATCCATCTTTCCCTTTCTCATAGTGTCCTCATCCATCTTTCCTTTCTCATAGTGTCCTCATCCATCTTTCCTTTCTGATAATGTCCTCATCCGTCTTTCCTTTCTCGTTGTGTCCTCATCCATCTTTCCTTCTCATATAGTGTCCTCATCCATCTTTCCTTTCTGATAGTGTCCTCATCCATCTTTCCTTTCTGATAGTGTCCTCATCCATCTTTCCTTTCTGATAGTGTCCTCATCCATCTTTCCTTTCTCATAGTGTCCTCATCCATCTTTCCTTTCTGATAATGTCCTCATCCGTCATTCCTTTCTCATAGTCCTCATCATCCATCTTTCCTTTCTGATAGTGTCCCTCATCCATCTTTCCTTTCTCATAGTGTCCTCATCCATCTTTCCTTTCTGATAGTGTCCTCATCCATCTTTTCTTTCTGATAGTGTCCTCATCCATCTTTCCTTTCTGATAGTGTCCTCATCCATCTTTTCTTTCTGATAGTGTCTTCATCCATTCTTCCTTTCTGATAACATTCTTATCCATCTTTCCCTTCTCGTTGTGTCCTCATCCATCTTTCCCTTCTCGTTGTGTCCTCATCCATCTTTCCTTTCTCATAATGTGGTCAACCATCTTTCCTTGTAATGTCGTCATCCATATTTTCTTTCTGATAATGTCCTCATCCATTTTTTCTTTCTCTCATTTGTTCTTATCCCATGTTTCCTTTCTGATAATGTTTCCGTCCCTTTTCTTTTCTTCCCGATAGTATCCTCATCTATCTTTCCTTTCTCATAGTGTCCCCGGCATTCTTTCCTTTCTGACAATGTCTTCATCTTTTCTTTCTGATAGTCTTCATCCATTCTTCCTTTCTGATAACATTCTCATCCATCTTTCATTCTCGTTATGTCCTCGTCCATCTTTTTCATAATGTCCTCGTCCATCTTTCCTTTCTCATTATGTGGTCAGTCATCATCCTTTCTTATGTCATCATCCAATTTTCTTCTTATAATGTCCTCATCCATCTTTTTTTCTCGTGATGTCCACATCCATTTTCTTCTTTCTTATTTGTTCTAATCCATTTTTTCCTTTCTGATGATGTTCTCATCTATGTTTCCTTTCTTATAGTGTTCTTATCCATTTTTCCTTTCTCATAATGTCCTCATCCATCTTTCCTCTTTCCTTTCTGATAATGTCCTCATCTATGTTTCCTTTCTCACGATGTCTTCATCCATCTTTCCTTTCTCATGAAGTCCTCATCCATCTTTCCTTTCTGATGATATGCTCATCCGTCTTTCCTTTCTGATGATGTCTTCACCCATCTTTCCTTTCTGACGATGCACTCACCCATCTTTCCTTTCTGACGATGCACTCACCATCTTTCCTTTCTGACGATGCACTCACCCATCTTTCCTTTCTGACGATGCACTCACCCATCTTTCCTTTCTGACGATGTACTCATCCATCTTTCCTTTCTGATGATATGCTCATCCATCTTTCCTTTCTCATGAAGTCCTCATCCATCTTTCCTTTCTTATGATGTGATCATTCATCTTTTGGTTTTCTTGACGTCCTCGTCCATTTTTTCCTTTTCGTCATAATTTCCTATTGCACAATATTCCCATCCATATTTCCGTTACCATGATGTCTTCCATTTCCTTTTTCATATGATACCGGTCTATCTTTTCTTTCTCAACATATCATTTTTTTTCTCATTATGCCCTCGTTTACATTTCGTTTGCTCATAACATCTTCATCTTTCCTTCGTAGTGACATCGTGATCTTCCTCACGATACTGTTACCCATCTTTCCTCTCTTACCATGTCCTCATTTATCTTTTCTTTCACACGACGAATATTTTTCTTTTCCCTTCATGTACCTATCTTGCTCTTCTTTTTTGTTAAGAGGTCCTCATTCAGATCCATTTTTTTCCCTATTTAGTGTGCCGTAATCTATTGTTGGTCTCTCAGAATGTCCTAAAAGTCGCGTGTTCTCCATCTTTCCTTTTGTCATAATGTCCGCATTTATTTTGCCTGACTTGCGACCACCTTGTCAATCTTTCCTCTCTCCTGATCTCTTCCTCGAGTTTCCTTTTCCTACGACCTCATTCATCGTTTCTTTGTTACCATGTCCTCGTCACTTTTCCTTTTCTCACCATGCTCCAAATCCATCTGTCCTTGTTTGTGATCCTGACATCTTTCTTTTTCTTGATGTTCGTATCGGTCTTTCCTTTGTCGTTTCATTTAGCATGAAGTGCTCTTCCATGATTTCTTCCTCATGATTTTTCATTCAGTTCTTTTTTTTCTTTAAAAGCATTATTGGTTATTCACTTTTCCTTTCTGTTCTGTACTTATCCATCTTCCTTTGCTCAAATTTCATTATCTGTATTCATTCTCTCGATATTGCATTTCTGCCTTTCCTTTTTCATGGTATCTTTATCCGTCTTTCTCTGCTCATGACGTCTTCACCTAATTTTCTTTATCGTTGTCAGGATCCATGTTTCTTTTCTCAACATGTCCTCATCTGTTTTTTCTGCACTTAACATGAACTCAAAGAAATCTTGTTTCTCGTGCGCTCATCCACCTGTCCTTTCTCATAACATCCTTACTCATCCAATCACATGACATCCTCATCCATCTTTTCATGACATCGTCATCAGTCTCTGGTAATGTCTTCAAACATCTTTCCTTCTTCATGTTGTCCTCATATTAAGCCTTTCGAAGATGTCCGCCTTCCTTTCTTCACACTGTTTTCTTATCACGTCCTCAATCGTCTTTCCTTTGTCATGAAATCCTCATCATTTTCTTTCCCATGATGTGACCTCATTCATCTTGTTTTCTCATGATGTGCACACATTTTCATTCTATTCCCATCTTGTCCACACACGTCATTCCTTTCTCATGATGTCCACACCCGTCATTCCTCACCCGTCATTCCTTTCTCATGATGTCTACACCCGTCATTCCTTTCTCATGATGTCCACACCCATCATTCCTTTCTCATTATGCCCACACCCGTGATTCCTTTCTCATGATGTCCACACCCGTCATTCCTTTCTCGTAATCACCACACTCAATTTTCCACACCCATGATCTACTCGGTCATGTTTCCATTTTCATGATGTCGCCATCCACCTTTCCCATGATGGTCACACTCGTCATTCCTTCTTTACAATGTCCACACCCTCTTTCCCTTTCTCACCATGCTCACACACTGATTTTGCCTTTCTCATGA
>JADBJO010006053.1:142181-143934 GCA_016801955.1 Conus betulinus
ATACAGACATACACACAACAAACGCGCGCGCGCGCGAGCAAACACACGCATACACGTACGCGGTCGCGCGCGCGCGCGCGTGCACACACACACACACAAACACACACATACACACACACACACAGACACACACACACAGATACAGACACCGCGCGGGCACTCCTGTTGTTTGGCAACACAAGCAGCAATGGCGGTCAGTATCAAATCTGCAAGCGACTGTGCTGTAAGCGAATTAACAGAATTGCGGATTTTTTTTCTACGAAGCGAGTCCTAGACGTCATAAGTTCTTAATCTACACAACATTTCTTCCTGACCTCATTGTTCTGTCCTCATTGTTCTGTCCTATCGGACGTCTGTCGTCTTCGTCCTGCCGACTGTTTTAACTGATGCTACTAGCGTTTCTATCTCATTATGCAACAGCCCACTTAATCCCTTCCGAACGTCTGTTTCCTCCGTCCCCCCCCCCCCCCCCCCCGTTCCCCTCAGTTCCTTCATGGCTCCTCGTTCACTGATGCACCCACGTTTCCTTTCTTTCTGTGAGTGAAAGGGACGTTCACGACATCGTACAGGAAAGGAGGTTGGAGGTCCCACGAAACTCATTCCTGCACAAATTTACAGTCTCTGAATATTCTGAAAGAACTTTCCAATGCAGCCAGTATGTGGACACTGTTCTTCTGGTAGGAGTTTCTGAATGATACTGTTTTAAAGCTTGCTTGAACGTCCGCGTAATGTGTTATATTTTTTTCACTTGGGTCATCTTGGTCATCCTGTGAGTCTGTGAGCAACACACCTCTCACCATGTACAGTGGGAACCTTGTGCCAAAAGAATAGGTGGGTGGGGTGGGGATAGGACTCTTTAGTGTGAACTGTTACATTTAAAAAAAAATGATATTGTGCTGGTAAATTCCTTTTTCTTTCGCTTTTCTTTATTACTTTTTTTGTCTTCGTGTCTTCACTGTCGTTTTCTACCGCCTCTACGGCCCAGCCTGTAAGGTGTGTTTCAAACACTCTGCATACTGCTTTCATTCGCCGCAAAGGAATGCATGGGAGAGAGGGGCGGGAGGGTGGGTGAGGATTTCCGATTGTAAATTGTGCCCCTGTCTTCTAGAAATCTGGTGCTACTGATTTCTTCTTTTGTGTCACTCTCTTTGACTTTGCATTCTTCTTAAATTTGGGTTTCATGTTCTTTTTTTTTCTCTTAGTACTGTTGTCAACCGCTTTGCTGTACTTGTGGTCTGTTCATCTTACTGTGGTCTGGAAAGCATTTTCCTTTTTCTTTTCTCTTGATTAACTTTGTAAGATGCATGTTCTTCCTTGTTGTAGGGTGACAGGGTGGTGAAAGCTTAACCACTGGAACAGGCACTTGCTGTCCATTCTGCGGTGCTGTTCATTAATTAGGCGTTTTGATGTATCTTTGTTCCGTTGGAATTTTCTCAGAACGATTTTCATCGTTTTTTTAAAAAAGAAAAAATCCGAGTGAAATGATAAAAATGGTCGGTGCACTTAACATGGCTTAGTTTTATCCGACTGAAAGACAGCAGCATGGAAATGATGTTTTGAATGTGTACCTGCAGTTCGTATGTAAATCTGAGTTTTCCCTTGACGGGAGTGGACATGCTGAAAGGATCTGGTCTTTGGCGTTATCGTATAAACATGTGGTGGACATGCTGACAGGGTTTGACACACCATCACCAGTTTCCATCTCCAACCAGTGGCTGTTTTTCGCTTTTCCATTGCAGTATTCTTAAATTTT
>JADBJO010006054.1:5000-35102 GCA_016801955.1 Conus betulinus
CCCCCCCCCCCCCCCCCCCCCCCCCCCTTTACCTGCCACCCCCCACCACCCACCCCTCCAAACAAAACAAAAACAAGAAAAAAAAAGGAAACCGACTGAAAGGACATTTAAGCAGGTGTACAAACGTCAGATCGCACGAGCCCAGTGCCAGTTCGGATGTCCAAGAATAGTGCCAAGAATGATTTATCTGAAGAGATACTAGCCAGAAATTTCCCATCGTATTTAACAGGGTGAATATCATGACAGTGAAACAAATGGAAAGGCGTTGACATGGTGGCCTTCGTATTTTCTCCGCACCAAAGAGGAGCAAGACATGGTGTCGTCTTAGGTGTGTTAGTCTCTGAACAGCAGGTATTTTTGGTTTCCCTTTTTTTCATTTACGATGGCTCCACGGGGTTTTTGTTGCAGCTCACAACAGAGGATGGAAGATTCACAAATGGCTTAGAAACGTGCAAATCTTTCTGACCATCAGGTAGCCATTATCTTTCTGACCATGATTATTTATTTCTAATTAGACCAGAGTTTGCTTGAAGAGGAGAAAGCAACTGGTCACTGAAGGATAATAACTGCTGACAAAAAAAAACAGAAATAAAAGGCGAACACATGCATCAGAGAGTGCCTCTGTTTAATTGATCGAGCATTGGAACAGTTTTGCCTGTAGCTCTTACAGTATAACACACAAGTTGGGGCAAAAGAAAAGATGACGATGTTGTTATTCTAATTGTAAAGAAGAGAGAAGAGAGCTGGAAGTCAGTCAAGCAGCCAACAAATGTTGGCCATGTGTGTTTGCTTGCCTGATATCAGTCAGTGGAAAGATGTCAAACTAAAAACAATAACAACAAAAGTCATGCCTTGATGTAGTGTTTTTTCTTACATAGTCACATGTGTTACTATTAAGTATTTCATTTATTTGTTGTTTTTGTTGTTTTTGATTTTGTTGTTGTTGTTTTTCTGTTTGTTTTGTTTTTGGTTTTTTTTTTTGGGGGGGGCAGTTGAATTGGTTTTTTTTTTTTTTTTTTCTGTTTTCTTCATTTCTTTCTTTGTTTTCGTAACGAAGTGTGCTGTGATGCAAAAATAATCTACCGAAAAAGGACCTGTGGAGAAAACAAGCGTCTTCACGAATCCAACTGCTTCGAATGCATTGCTCAGATGTCAGTGACCATAATGTGTGCGTGTTTGTTCGGACGTTCACACACACACAGTTGACCCTCTGCAAAAAAAAAAAAAAAAAAAAAAAAACGTTTGGGGACCTTGTACATACTGATGCCAGACTGGCACGAATTGCCATGATATGCTGTTAATATCACTCTGCTCAACTACTTTAGTGTGTACATACTTGAGCAGTCTATGTGGTCGTGTAACAATACTGGTGTATGGCCCTCTGATGAAAAAAAAAAAAAGAAAGAAAGATGGATTGGATAATTTGTTAACTTGATTTTTTCCCCTGAAATCCACGGCTGTGATTCCGTTAATTGTTGGTCTTGTGTTGTGTAGATTTGTTTGTTTGTTTTTCTCGAGGACCTCAAGGAAAAGGAAGTTTATTTTTCCCCCGAAAGTCTCTCTCTCTCTCTCTCTCCTCTCTCTCTCTCTCTCTCTCTCTCTCTCTCTCTCTCTCTCCTCTCTCTCACACACACACACACACACACACACACACACACACACACACACACACACACACACACACACACACACACACACACACACACACACACACACACATATTCACACACACACACACACACACACACACACACACACACACACACACACACACACACACTCACATATTCACACACACACACACCACACACACACACACACACACACACACACACACACACACACACACACACAGATGCAAATTCTCTCTGTCCCTCTGTCTCTTTCCCTGTGTTTGTGTGTGGCGTGTCGCTCTGTGTGTGTGTGTGTGTGTGTGTGTGTGTGTGTGTGTGTGTGTGTGCGCGCGCGCGCACGCGCGCGCGCGTCAGACTATGTAACTAAACAAGGAGAAGAGTACCTGCCATGTTTGTGTGTATGTGGGGATGTGTGTAGTTGCGTAATGATACATACGCGTGTGCGTCTCTCTCTCTCTCTCTCTCTCTCTCTCTCTCTCTCTCTCTCTCTCTATGCGCGTGAGCGCTCGCGCGTGCGTGCCTGTGTATGTGTGTGTCTCTCTCTCTCTCTCTCTCTCTCTCCTCTCTCTCTCTCTCTCTCCTCTCTCTCTCTTCTAAGAATGGACTTGATCAATATTGCATCAGGACCGCTTACTCTCTGCCTCTCTTTTCTTACCTTCCTTCCTTGCCACGAGTATTACTAAGTGCGCTTTAGTTTCTGAACACGCGTTAGACCCTCAACAAATACGTTTACTTCATACTGGTACCTTCATGGCTATCTTGGAATGTCCATTGTCGAAAAGAAAAATTGAAATAAAACGGCTGCATGTTCATACCTGTTTTTTTTCTTCTGAAATCTTTACATCAGTGAGTATTCCGTTTTGAGGCATGCTACTACTGCTGCTGCTGTTACAATGCAACTTTTTAATATTGTGTGTTGGAATAAAGTATTGAATTGTGCTGCCATGGATTTATCGCTTTGTTTTGTTGTTGTTGTTGTTGTTTTCTCTCGCATGGTGGTACGTAGCATTGAGTTTGCATTGGATTCCATCCGATTGGGTTGGGTTGGGTTGGTTTGGGTTCTGGTTGTCGTCTGCAAATGCAGTATGTTACTTTGTTTGTGTGTGATTCTGTTGTTTGTTGCGTTATGATGTGTTTGATGGTATTATTGTCTTGTCTTGTCTTGTGTTGGTCCTAACGTGTACAGTGAAAAGCCTTGTGCTCTGTGGCTTTATATTGTGGTGTATGTTGTGTTGTGTTGTGTTGTGTTGTGTTGTGTTGTGTTGTGTGTTGGTCGTCGTCTTGAATGCAGTATGTTATTTATTTAGTTTTTGTTGTTGCGTTTCTGCTGTTTGTTGCATTCTGGTGTGTTTGATGGTATATTATTGTGTCGTATTGTGTTGTAATGTTCAGTATTGTACTGTGTTGGTCCTCAAACATACGGTGAAAAAGTTGTGCTCTGCTGTTCCGTAATGTGGTATATATGGTCTGGTCTGGTCAGGTCTTGTCGTCGCCTTCAAATGCAGTAGGTCTTCTTTTTTTTTTTTTTTTTTGCGTTTTCTGTTTGTTGCATTATGATGTGTTGGTGGTATATTATTGTTTTGTATTGTGCTGTATTGTTCTGCATTGTACCGTGTTTTGTCCTAACATATACAGTGAAAAGCCTTGTGCTTTGTTGCTCTGTAGCGTGGGGTGTATGGTGGCGTATTGTGTTTTGTTTTAATGTACTGTGTTGTCTCGTATCGTCTTGTATTGCTGATCGTATTGTTTCTCATATATCCATACAGATTTTCCAAGTGAACCTCCAGAAGTATTTTGTGTGTGTCTGTTAATTCCTTTCCTCCCCCATTCCCCCCCCCCCCCCCCCCCCCCCCCCCCCCCCCCCCTCCTCTCACCCCCGTTACAAAAGGGTTCTTTAACGATTTTGTGATTACAAGATAACAGATATATACATATATTATTGACACTAAGCAGGTATTCAACCACATAATCAAACAGATATTAATATACAAATATCTTTTTTTACGTCAGTGTGTATCGGAATAAAAGCAAAAGCTTTATGAGGTGATGATTGTCTCCCTTTTCTCTGGGAGGGGGGTAGGGGTGGTAAGGGGGATGGAGGGGGGGAGAACGTCATAGGAGCATGTGTATCGACACGCACGTGCACACACGCATTCGCGCGCGTTCACACACACACACACAAACACACACACACACACACACACACACACACACACGCGCGCGCACGCACGCACGCACGCACACACGAGACTTGACACCACAGTTTGTGACAAGAACCCCTGTACATTCAGCCAGCAATAAGTCGCATGGCTTCATTGATCGTGTCCCCAAACGTGGATCACATTGCTGACAGTCGACAAACGTCACTTCGTTGTGAGCACCTGGATCAACACACATGAAAGCGCTTTTTCTGGGGACCAATCGCGACCAAGTTCACAGAATGTGGCGCATTGCATTGCCCGACACGTATGTTAAGATGTGTATGACTGTAAGGAGATGAAAAGCACCCAGTGTAGAACGCTAGTCGCTGATTTGTTACCTTCCAGTTTACAATCTACTTCATCTGTTACATAGACTAGGGTTGCGTCAGAGCTTAGAAAGAAATCTTTTGGGGAAGATGTACTACCATACTTTTTTCCTCCCCTTCTTTGGGCCATAAATAGTGACATCCTATGATACGGAGAAAGGGTGGTCGAAATTCCTGAACAAAAATGTTTGAATTAGAATCCTGGTGTGTGTTTTAACAAAATGTTTGATTTGGAATCCTTGTCGGTGTTGTAGCAAAATGTTTTAGTTCGGAATCTTAGTTGGTGTTTTAGAGAAATGTTATAGTTCGGAATTATAGTCTTTGTTTTAGCGAAATGTTTGAATTCGGAATTATGTCTTTGGTTTAGCGAAATGTGTAATTTGGGATCTTGGACCGTATTTTAGCAAAATTGTCATAGAATCTTGGCAGATGTTTTAGGGGGAAAAAATGTTTATTCTGGATTATTGGTGTGTGTTCAAGACGAATGTTTAGTCCGGAACACCGGAACACGTTTTAGCAAAATATTTTATTTGAAATTTTAGTACGTGTTTCAGATCTAGCAAAATCCTTTAACTGGAATCCTGGCCCGGGTTTAAGTGAAACGATTAGTTTGGAATCTTGGGTCTTTGTTTCAGCAAAATGTTTAATTTGGAATCATAGTTCGTGTTTTAGCAAAATGTTTTCTTTAGAACCTTCGTGTTTTAGCCAAATGTTTCATTTAGAATCTTGGTCCGTGTTTCTTGGTTCTAGTTTTAGCGAAGTGTTTAATTTGGAATATTGGTACGTGTTGTTGCAAAAGATTAAGCTGATTTTAAACGGAAAGGAGCTCTATAGGAGACCAGCCATTTCAACTTTGCCATTGTTTTTCGATTCTCGTCTGCCTTACATATGAATGTTAACATATCTGTCGGGCTACAATATTCACCGAATCTTATAAATGTTCTTGCGACTGGTCTTAAGATGACGGCTATGCACCTGGTGGACCTCTCGGAAGCAAAGGATTGGCTGTGAAGAGGGAGGAAACCCAAACCATTCATACCAACACCAAAACAAACATATCGTATATTTCAGTGTCTCTATGATCGTTTCTTTTGTTTTACAACACCGCCAAATCACGAACTGCTTCACAATAATTTGTGAAGAATAAATCTCATGTTGGGCGAATAATCATGTCGTTCATTTTTATTTTCATGATATTGATTTCTGCCGAAAACAATACATGGTGCTGTGTCAAGAGAAGACATCGATAATTTAACAAATAACAATCAGTGATGTTCAGAACTGATGTCAGACAAAATCAGAAGGACAAGAGGCTCGTGAAATTAAACGAAATCGCAGTAGACAACAGAGATTTTAGTAATGGATCCATAGAGGAAGTAGTTCACACAGTTCTTGCAGTGACCAATCCATCGCACAACCCCAATGGGTACAGGCAAGAAATTGCACAAATTGATCACGAAGCACCAGCACACAAGCAACATTCGCCTTGGTTCTAATGGAAATACAAAACGATTTAAAAAAAAAAAAAAAAAAAAAAAAAAAAAGCGGCCAGCTGAAATCCAGCACAATGTGTAACATGTCAAGGAATCCCACGAATTGAAAAGGTAGGCTGGCAAATGGGGGGAAAAAAGGCAGTATCCTACACTGCGAAAGTACGCCAGTATGAAATATCAATTTTTTAAAAATGCGAAAAGATTGAAAATGCATAAAATTTGACGCGAGAAATCCCATCGAAATACATCAATTATTTGCCTGCTGGATATGTGTGATAAACAGACAGACAAACAGACAGACTGAGAGAAGTTGATACTCATAGCAACAACAAAAAAATCTGTTTTGTTTTCTTTCGACCTGTTTTGAAATGGAGTTTGAACATTATGAACTGTGTGACAATGGCACGTGATACCTTTTCACTTCAAACTTTCTGTGTTAGGAAATGACATGCACTGGAGGACTTCTATGTACAGGCTTATAACGGTGGTGATGCTGAACTAAATATCAAAAATTTTACTTCTTTTCCATATGCTTATATACTGGGGAAAAAGGAAGTCTATAATTATTATGTCGTTTTG
The DNA here is from genome assembly GCA_016801955.1 of Conus betulinus. Classification (NCBI taxonomy): domain Eukaryota; kingdom Metazoa; phylum Mollusca; class Gastropoda; order Neogastropoda; family Conidae; genus Conus; species Conus betulinus. The sequence goes on from JADBJO010006054.1 coordinate 11,234, forward strand.
TCATACAACTGATCTATTGAAAATGTTGGGGGGGGGGGGGGGGGGGGATGAAAATCATTTGTTATATCCGATTTAAATAGTTGTGCAAGCAAGCGTGTGTGTGTGTGTGTGTGTGTGTGTGTGTGTGTGCGCGCGCGCGCGCGCGCGCGCGACAGTGTGAGAGAGAGAGAGAGAGAGAGATAATGTGTGTGTGTGTGTGTGCGCGCGCGCGCGCGCGTGCGCGCGCAGAGAGAGAGAGAGAATGTATGTGTGTGAGTATGTGTGTGTGCGCGCGCGTGCGTGCGTTAATGTGATCGCGTGTGCTTGCATGTGTGCGCTTGTGCTGGAATAACAAACTGCCCTTTGCAAAACCTAAGTGTGGTCAAAAATAATTTGCATTCCATTTTCGTACGACTGTTGAGTCTGAAGAAAACAATGACCTAAGCTGATGTGGCTGAAACAATGGTAATGAAATCGATGATGAGGATGATGAGGATGTAGTGTATATTTATTGCTGGCAGATCGGGCACTCCTTGTTCCTTTGTCCCTGTTCTCCTAGCCTTTGGTATTTTGTGTTACACGTTTTCTCTCCTTTTATCCTGCTTCATGATTTTGATCGCATTTACCCCCGTGGAAATTCAAGTTGAACATTTTTTTTTTTCTTTTTTTTTTTTTTTTTTTTTCTTTTTTTTTGAGATTCGGACAAAAATGCAAAGAAAATAGGGAAAGGACTCGGAAGCGCTATAGAAATCAGGAATCAATTCAGAAATTTTAGATAAATTAGCAAGGAAGCTAGAAAAACACTAGATATAATAGGAAGCCATTTAAAAATCACACAGAAATCGAGCTCTGTATTTACCGTTTCGGTCTTTTTTGTTTTGTTTTGTTTTGGACTTGATCATTCGTTCGAATTCTCTTCTTACAAATTTAATAGAAATCAGGAGTGGAGTATTTCACAGAATACTGAAATCACGGTCAAAATTCGAAAGATACCAGGAATAAAGTAAGAAATTCCAGAAAAAAATGCAAAATGAAGTTAAGAATTCGTGAGAAATTGATATTAAAGATAGAAATACAAAAGACAAGTGGAACAAGGGGGAGAGAGGGAGGGGGAGTTCAGAGAAATTGGCGTTAAGGTAAACAAATGGAAAACGAATCTGGAATGAAGTTTTTAAAAAATCCAGAGAAGCCAGGCGTGGAAATTCCCATTCCAGATAAATGGGGTATTGAACGAGACATTCCACAGAAATGTTTCCTGGTTTTCGTCATTTGGGACTACGACGGGTTCCACAAACTTGATGATTTGCTGGTATTTTCCGTTTTGAATATTTCAGAGATTTCACAGGTGAAATCTAGCATCTGTCTGCCTTCCCACAACGTCGGTCCCCTCCCTCAGCTGAAGATAAACTATTCAACATTTTGTCAGCTTTTGATTGTAATTACTAGCACTTAAGATTGTGATGATGATGATGATGATGATGATGATGATGATGATGCCCCCCCCTCCCCCAGCCATTTTTTTTATGTCAATAAATGCAGACTGGATATTCCCTGATTTTTACTTTTTGTTTAATGGAAAGGAAAGAAAAATGTAAACTTTCGAAAGACGAAAAAAAAAAAAAAAAAAAAAAAAGTCAAGGAACCAGTGCCTGCTCATGGTAATGTCTTACCTCCAGTCCACCCCTCCTACCCCCCACCCCCCACCCCCCCTCTCTCTCTCTCTCTCTCTCTCTCTCTCTCTCTCTCTCTCTCTCTCTCTCTCTCTCTCTCTCTCTCTCTCTCTCTCTCTCTGCTTCCGCTTTCATTCCACTTTCATTCCAACACTCCACTATTCCCCATGACCTGCACCCCCTCCCCCCACCCCCCTCACCCGTTTTTCTTAAACGAAAATCTAATGAATTGAAGAAAAAAAAAGATCATTCTACTGAAGAAATCACTTGTGGGCTAAAGAACAGCGATGCCTCATATTTCTTCCGCTGTGAATCACTTTTTCTGTTTTTGTTGTGTAACTGCCTGTGCTGTGTGGATTTAGCAAAAGATGAGCGATTGTGTTGGTGGTTTTTTTTTTTTCTTTCTTCTTTTTTTTAGAATTTTTTTTTCTTTTTTCTATCTTCTCTTTTTTTTTTCTTTTTCCGTTTTTTATTTCATTTTATTTTTTTAGAATTTTTTTTTAATTGTCCATTGTCAATGCCTGCCTACATTAGCCTAATTTGAAAGAGTGGAAATTATATTTGCACATGCAAAAATAAAGAGTGTGAACTTAACTGAAAATCACGATTTTACTTCTTGGTGGTGATTGTGTGTGTGCGTGTGTCCCTAATATATATATATATATATATATATATATATATATATTTCTCTCTCTCTCTCTCTCTCTCTCTCTCTCTCTCACCCTGTCTGTCTGTCTCTCCTCCCTCGCTCTCTCCTACACACGAACACCAAAGACTTTCCCGCCATTCTGCTTCGTTTCCCTGAACTCCAACGTCTGCGTCCAATCTGTGAGTCAGGCACTAAACAAGGACGACAACATTCAATGGCTCATCCGTGCGACAGTCCCGAAGAATGAAAGCCGACCAGAACATGGGATCAGGACGATCCCATCGCGTTCTGTCCACACTGATCAAACGCAAATCACAAACCACCGAATAGAAGGGTGTGTATGAAAAGGGGCGCGGGGGGGGGAAGCGGGGGGGGGGGGGGGAGTGGAGGGGAGGAGAATTGTATTGTCTCACGCTGGAAATGCTATCGTCCCATAAACAAAACCGCAGTGTTGTTTACAGCATACACTCTGAACACTACAGCAGTGTCTTTAATAATAATAATAATTAATAATAATAATAATGAATACTTATCTAGCGCCTATTCTCGACTAGAGATCAAGCTCTAAGCGCTTTACAATCCACACTCGTTTACACGAGTAGTGCCGAGTGGGTAGTGCCGACTGAAGAACTGCCAGCTGGCGCTTCATTCAGTCGTTTCCCGTGTCATCCAGTCAATATCGTTGAATATCGTTCATTCAAATTCCTTATTTCCTTCATTCTTTCCATTTCTCACGCAGGGTGCATGCTATGTGTAACGTGTCATCCATACCAATGGCCAAACTGGCCTATTCCTCCGAAAGTTGGTGATGGGATTTTACGTGTGTGCGAGATGTTATGCGTGCGTTCACACACGGAACCTCGGTTTTATAGTCTCATTCAAAGAACTGTATGGAAATGGAGTCAGAACCAATGTTAACTCCGAGGGAAAAATCTCCTTGTTCTGAAACGGCCCGGCGGAGATTCGAACCCGCAACTGAGCTATTCCGAGCACGCGGTGATTGCTACCTTTATGCGACGTTAACCCCGGCAACCCGCCGGCTGGGTCTCTCTCTCTCTCTCTCTCTCTCTAGTGTAGCTTAAACTGAAGTCTGAGCGCGCATGCATGCTTTTTTTTTTCATGCCCGTATTGTTACTTATCTTGTAATCACTGCGTCTTCAAGGTTTGTTTGTTTGTTGTTTTTCTTTTTTTTTTTTTTTTTTTTTTTACTACTGCCTCCCGAGATTTAGGCATAAACAGCATGTAAGAAAGGCATTCAGTAGAATGCTTTTAAGTGCTGTGATAAATTTCTTTATTGTACTTGCTGACATTCAGGCTGAAACCAACATAGGAGAAGACGGTTGATAAAGAACTTCTATGTTTTTAGTGCCCCTTCATTTTCCATCTTCCTCGCACGACAATATTGGATTATTTGTTACTTTACTTTTTGGAAGCTGTGTTGTACATTTAAAGAAGGGGGGGGGGGGGATACCATTTTAAAACAATAATGTGAATTTAAGAGGCGAAGGAGAGTGGGGGGGGGGGGGGTGGGCAGAAGGAGACAGGGCAGTTTTGTTTTCATCCTCCGGAAATAGGGTACTGGAGGAAAAAAAAAAAACAAACAAACAACCAGACCCAGAGCAAGTACAAAGAAAAGAAAAACATCAGTCTCATCGTCCTAAACCAACGTCAGAAAGTGATGTTTCGGATGGGTTGTAGATCCAGGAGAATACTGCCGGCCCTACCTACCAATCACAATGAAGCTTACAGAATTCGGCGTACGACGATGCCCGACACATAGATAGGTGAAACAGACCGACAGAGAGAAAAGTTCATGAAAAAGACGAGAGATGGAAAAACAGAAATCCACGCACTCTTAGTATGCAATGCAGTTTCCTTCCATTTGAAATCCACTTCACCCTCAACAGAACGACAAGATGAATATATCTGTAAGAGTTAGAATTCAATCAGGAAACTCTTTTTCTGATCATATTCAGCCATTGCTGGTTCTTCGCCATGCATTAAAACTAGTAACGTGCGGCTCGAAATACCCGCCCGTCCGAATATCTATGCCAGCATGATTTTCAGACGGCCCAGCGTCAATTCTTTCTCCACTTCTTTCGTTATCATGTGTGTCGTGTCAGGGAAAGGATGGCCGAGAAGTAAGTGTGGGGGGGGGGGGGGGGGTGTGTGTGTGTGGGGGGGGGGGGGGGGGGGGGGGGGGGGCTGCTCACGCTTCCCTCTGTTCCTTTTCACTTCACACCTCCACCATCCTTCCTTCTTCAGGGGGTAAGTCGAGGCGGCCACAGGAATTCTACAAAGGCAAGCTGCTCAGCCCCCCCCCCCCCCCCCCTCCGCCCCCCCCCCCCCCCCCCCCCCCCCCCCCCCCCCGCCACCCTCTCTTCTCTCCCGACTCCTCCAACTCCGAATTGTAACGAAGAAAACACAACTACAGCGGGCATTTTCGGAGGTAACAATGTTAGTGATTCTTGTGCAGCAGAATGTGTACAGACTAAAGACAGTCGACAACCGCACAAGCTGACGCACGTGCAACCACTGACAGAACAATCCCAATGATGAGCTGGTGGGGAAAAAACTAGTTCCTTTCAGGAATGGGTGACTAGTGGAAACAACATTACTATATCATTTTTTTTTTAAATTATACATTTTTGAAAAAAAAATCTGTTTGTAGTCTGGTGAATGTATGAATTGCTCTACACCTTACTCCTTTGTATTTTAGGCCTTAATCTCCGTCCAAACAGTCACTGTCGTAGAAGACATCGCTTTTTCACTCGATGTGTGACGTCAGTGATGTCGAGATCTCTAAGGCAGCTTGTTTACTGACATTAAAAAGGCCGTAGTGAAAACATTTTCCTCGCGAAAAGGCAATCCGCCAGAATGTAACGTCAGGTCGTCAAGCGGCTACCCACCAGAGGAGACACTGCCGCAAATACTTCTGTGACCTCACAGAAAGCAGAGATTACGACACTCCGGCGACCAGTGGCCTGCACAAGGAATAGGAATTATTCGGCAATGCCTCTGTCTGTCCGTCTGTTGTCGGTCCCCCCCCCCCCCCTCTCTCTCTCTCTCTCTCTCTTTGGTAAAAAGTGAAAGAAAATAAAATGATTAAGTCTTTTGTTTAAGTTATGTTGTTTTCTTTGTACAAGCAACACATTATCAGAGTGGATGTGCCAGTACACCACACATTTGAACATAAACAAACCAGACACTCTGTATCAAACGCCAAAACACTAAAATCAGCAAAAATACCTACATTGTTAAAGAATAATACAGACTATGCAGAGAGTAAAAGACACTGGTGGGAGAAGAAAATTTAGTGGTGGAAATTGTTTTTTTGTTTTTTCTTCCGTTTTCTTAATTTTTGTTTTTTGTTTTTTATTTTATTTGTTTATTTATTTATTTATTTATTTATTTTTTTGCAGATGAAGAGGACAGTGTGAAGCACCAACAAATGAGAGTGGGTTTTGGCATTAGGGGGGGAAAAAAATCACCGCCTTAGGTGCTCCAGTGATCCGACGACTGATGCAAAAAAAAAAAAAAAAAAAAAAAAAAGAAAAGAAAAAAAAAAATATTCAGCAATAGCCAAAACTGAAGTCGTTTCTCGACATCGTTTTCGTACAAAACACTTATCTTTGTGGTTGTCATACCTTTTTTTTTTTAAGTGTTAACTGCACAAGGAGTAAGTAAGAATCACTACGGCAATGGTCAAAGTTGAAGTCGTTTCTCGACATCGTTTTCATATATTACATGCTCTTTTTAAGGAATATGTTGCTTTATTACCCTTGGTGACTTAGATGTTCAGCTGCGACGTCAAGTCTTCCTGATTTATGAAATATTATTCCAAGATATTTGTATTGCTCTGCTGTTTCAAATACAATTTGTACCACATTCAAAAACTGATCAAGTTCTGGGTTCGGTTTGGAAAATATGAGTATATTTCGTCTTTTCAATGTTAATTAGTAACCCCCGCTCTTTACGATATAAATGTAATTGGTCTAATTTTGTTTGCAAACCTAGTATCGATGTTGCAAGGAGTACAAGATCGTCTGCATACAATAAAGTAGATATTCTTGTATTTCTCGAATGATCTAGTGATGGTGAATCCTCAGTTGGAATCTTGTTTGTTAGATCGTTTATAAAACATATTAAATAATGTTGGACTCAAGGAGTTTCCTTGCAAAATTCCTCTTCGTACACATATACTGAATAGCAGGCTCCATTTTTACCAACTGAAAAGATTTGTGCATTTGTGTGCATGTTTTTGACTAAATCAAACCGTCTACCCCGAATGCCAAATCTTTGTAATTTTATTAATAATCCTTCGTGGGAAATGTTATCAAATGCTTTCTGAAATTCGACAAAGCATGTATATAATCTGCCGTTACGTGATTTTAATGTGTGGTCTACTATATTTTTGAAGATGAAAATATGATGTGCAGTTCTGTGGTTTTTCTGAAACCTGCTTGTACATTAGATAAAAGATTAGTTGATTCCAAATGATTGTTTATTTGAGTATGTAGTGTCTGGCATAATACGTTGCTTAATGAACAATTAAGAGTTATTCCCCTGTAGTTGCTAGGGTTCGTTTTGTCTCCTCCTTTGTAAATAGGAACCGAAAGGCCCCTTCTCCATAAATCTGAATATTGACCAGTTTTAAAAATTAAATAAAAGATGTTTTTCAATGTGGGTAGCAATTATGAAATCCCAGTTTTTTAAAAAAATTCATTCCTTATCCCGTCTATTCCAGGAATTTTTTTTTTTTTTTCTTGATTGCTTTTAGAGAATTTCTATATCTGATATCTCATAATCTACACGAACGTCACTCAGAGATGCTTTCCATACCTTTATTCCTTGATTATCCTCTATTACTATTCTTTATTTTCTATTTCAACTTCTTTTCCTATTAGTTTTTCAATACGTGTCATCCATTTTTTGATTGGCAGGTGTTGTATGTGTTCTTGAGTCTCCATGGTTTGTATTTCCTTTAAAGTTTTACAAACTGCATTTTGATTTTCAGACAGATTTCTGTTCCATAAAGTTATTAAATTGGCTTTGTACAATCTTTTTTTTAAATAGATAATTATTATGTTTTCCTTGCAACGAAATGTTTTTGGTGAAGTATTTTTGTTGATGGACTGTCTGTTTAATGCGTTTAACAAAGATTTAGTTTCTCGACGTTCTGATTGACATTCCTTATCAAACCACTGTTTATTCTTTCTTTTTCTTTTTCTTCCATTCCCTTTTTTTGTTTTACAGACAATACTTTGTTTGCCAGTGTCATGCAGCATTTGTGTGAACTCTTCAACTACATTATTCACAACTATCATGAATTTAAAATGCTTCTCGTCGTCTGTTATCAGAATGTCATTAATTCACTTAATGCGCTTTTTCCTTTCTGAAGATTTTAATGCCCTTTGGAATTTCATATCCGAGTTTTCATCCCAAAAGAACATTACATTTTCATCCTGCGTGTCATGGTATTCTATTTCTATATGATCTTTGCCAGTTACTTGGCATCCAGTTTTGTATGGACGATGTTCGTTAAGTTTTAACGATATTGGGCAATGGTCTGAATAATCTGCTAAATTATGAACTCTCGTGTCTATTATGTCCTTCAATAATTTTTGTGAACACAAGAAATAGTCGATCACACTGCAGCCTTTGGGTGTGAAGCCAGTATATGCCCCAAATCTGCTAAATTATGAACTGTCATGTCTATTATGTCCTTCAATAATTTTTGTGAACACAAGAAACAGTCGACCACACTGCAGCCTTTGGGTGTGAAGCAAGTATACTGCCCTTGCAGATCGCCCAGAGTCCTCCCATTAAAACGCACATGTCACAGTCAATGCACAGGTATGACAGGTTTTTTCCCGTATTTATGAACATATTTATCCATTGAACATCTGTTTGCTCTGGTGTGTGTGTGTGTGTGTGTGTGTGTGTGTGTGTGTGTGTGTGTGTGTGTGCGCGCGCGCGCTCGCGCGTGTGCGTGTATTTTAGTATAAAGTTTGTACGAAAATGCATGTTACATTCATATCAGATTTTTTTAAGTGTTGACCACGGTATCAGTGGTATAAAGGAAGCATGCTGCATGCATATCATGTAAAAAGGCATGCCACATGCACATCATGTAAAAGGCATGCCACATGCACATCCTGTAAAAAGGCATGCCACATGCACATCATGTAAAAAAGGCATGCCACATGCACACCCTGTGTCTGGCTGAGGACTAATGCAGTGCCCAGTAACTGGCAGCCGAACTCACACTGTGAGTAATGCATGGACTGGGCTTACTGTGTGTGTGCCTTGCATATAAATGTAAAAACTATCTGTGTGTGTGTGTGTGTGTGTGTGTGTGTGTGTGTGTGTGTGTGTGTGTGTGTCTTTGCATATAAATGTATAAACTATCTGTGTGTGTGTGTGTGTGTGTGTGTGTGTGTGTGTGTGTGTGTGTGTGTGTGTGTGTGTGTGTGTGTGTGTGTAAGATGAAAAAAATCAAAAGACTGTTTGATTTTGTACTTTCTTACAGAAGAAATGCAGTCATAGAATTGTTTTTGAAAAAAATCACTTATTAGTTTGATGCAAAACTTGAGACTTGGGTCATGTCATTTGCGTGCAGCTGCTGAAGTTAGCTGCATGAAACTGGCAGAGTCAGTTACATTACGCATTTTGAAATAAGCAACTTTTAAACGTTTCTGATTGGACTTTCAAACTTGTATCAAACTTGTGTAGTAGTTAAGCAGGAAAAATCAACTGTCCAGAAAGCACTGACGTGAATTATTTTTGCACGGTTTTTGTGTTTGTCATTATTTAATGTTGCGTGACCACTTGCGTACAATCTTTCATGCCATGCCTGCATTATATGTGGGAAAATAAACCTAGTCGAGTTTGACATCAAAAGCATTGTCTGGAATTCGTCAACTCAGTCGTCTCAGGAGCGCATAAATATTACATTCTCCACGAGAACCACTGATTATCAAACTAACGACCCCATTTTTAACGGCACTCAACAATGCCAAACACACAGCTGCTAGACCCGCTATGCATAGCCGACATGCAATTCGCCGAGTACAGCGTGGTTAGATGGCTGGAAGGGAGTGGCCTGCAGAAAACACCCCTTTCACTGATCTGCACCCATGGCTTGGCATCTGCAGCTGCGGAGGAGGTGTTAACTCCCCTGCCTCTCAACACTAAATGCCTCGCTCTGAACAGCCGTGGCGGCTCAATGACATTCCAGCACAACAGAGCAACTGCCATCCAGGAATAGACAGATCAAAGAAAACAGGCCCCATCCTTACAGGACTCCATTCCATGCAGCGTCTGTGGGCGACTTTGTGCCTCAGGAATTAGTCTTTATTTCCACATGAAGACCCACATCACCAGATGAGTGCCTGCCTACTCATGCGTTGGACGCGACGGAACAATCCATCAGTATACAGTCAAGAGTTCTTTATTGTTAGCAATACACATTAGGACACTCATATACAGCTAATGGAATGGCAGTTATAATGTCTGATATATGAATGCTCACATTCTATTAAACAACAGATAAGGATGATTGTTGTTACACGGAACAAAAAAAAAATCCCTCAAATTCACACATTCTGTGAAACAACAGATAAGGATGACTGTTGTCACAGCCGGATGAAAAAAAAAAAAAAAAGAAATTCATCAAATTCTCACATTCTGTGAAACATCAAATAAGGATGCTTGCTGCCACACTGAATGGAAAAAAAACCCTCAAATTCTCACATTCTGTGAAATAACAGAAAAGGATGATTGTTGCCACACTCGACGGAAACATATTGCTCAAATGTTAAACTGTTTGACAGAACAGATAAAGTTGATTGTTGCAAGAGTGGACGAAACAACATAATACAAACACACAAAACTAAACTATGAACAATGAAGGGAAAGATCACAAAAGGAAAATGCTCTTGTTTTTTCATCCTCGTAATACAACAGTCCACATGATTACACAAAGGCATCCAAGCACATGTACGCGCAGCAGTTCTATCAACTTTCTCGTTTGATTTTCTCTGATAGGTACTTAAAAACGAGTTCTGGCAGTGCTTCGGTGTCTTCACCTCCAAAATATTGATTTTTGCATTTCTCTTTGGAAGCCAGAATGATTGCCAGTGTCGACGGCGCAGTTTCATATTCTTCCATTTGTTTCTTCATCTGTTATGCTGGGTTTATTTCAACTTCCTACATAATTTCATTTTTTTTGCTTAGCGACAGAACTTTTGCGATGTGCAGACGCCATGATGAAACGACCTGTTAAATCAAAGCCTGACACCCTGGCACCCTCCTTCCCCTTCCCCCCTCCCCCGTCCCTTCAGCATCTCTCCCCCGTCTACAGTCACTGACCTTGACCCCACGTGGACAATCACAGACACTCGCGTTACAGGATATTAAAATACGATTTTATTATCAGAGGAGACGTTTACCATACAATACACATGCAGTGAAAACACTGTGTATTTTCAATCTATCTATGTAAAACTATATAAGAAAATAAAACAAGCTTAGCTTTTGCAGCTAGCGGGAAAAAAATGAAACAAGTTCAGGTTACGCACCTAGTCAAACACATGTTTAAACGTTTGATTTCTATTTAGAGCAACGCATAGACAGCTCTGTATTTTGTGTACTAAGCGGACACTCCTCCATCTCCCATTTCCGAACAATGGTTTCCAAACACAAAAAAGCAACCACTCCATTATATCCAGCTTAAACTCTTCACAGGGTCAAGCATATGATTTGCTACGGGCAGCTGATTCGTTATAACCGGCGTGATAGCCCACTGGGGACACCAAAACCATTTTGTTATAAGCGGCATTTCGTTACACACAACTTCGTTACATTCGACGTATTGACGTTTTAGTCATGTGAAGAAGAATTTTTCCTGGGACCAACCTTTTTGCTTGGTCAAATCCGGCATTCGTTATATCCAACTTCGTAACAACCATGTTCGCGTGGTGTGGGTGTGTGCTGGGAAAAAAAAAGTCGTTTACACGCATCCAAACTTTTTGAAGAAAAAGTCAGACAGCAAAAACACGCACTACCACAGCATCAGTAACAGCCAGCTTGCCCCTGGGTCGGCCCTCAAGCGGCTTAAGGCGTTTCCCCCGTGTGCTTGGATTAAAAGGTGATATGTTTCCTCATACATGTTTCCGCCAAATCATTCCGTTGCTGTGCTGTGAGCGGACTGATCAGTCCTGTTCATGTGAACCGGAAATAAGCGAGGCGGCGAATGGGCCGAAGTTGTTAGGTCAACATGTCAGTACTGCAGCACGTGTGCTCGTGCAGTGATGACGCCAACGACTCCTTTAACAAGTGGCAACTTTTTCCCCCGATATCCTTGCAGATTTCAAATTCTTACTCCAGACTTGGGTTAAAAACAAACCAACAAACAACAGTGCACACACACACACACACACACACACACACAGAGAGAGAGAGAGAGAGAGAGAGAGGGGGGGGGTAAAGGCGGACAGCGGGCTAAAGAGAGAGAGTGGAGTTGGGGAGAAGGGAGCTAACAGCAGAAGGAGGAAGGCAAAAACAGCAGAGAGAGAGAGGGGGGGGGGGGGGGGCTTACACAGGTTCACACCTCCACATTCATCCCACGATTATAAAAAGGAAGGAAAAGGCTGCCCACCATGTCAAACTACACGTACCTACTACATGTGAAAGACTTTTTGTCGTGCACCTCCTCCAGTATAGGAGCTTTCCATCTGATAGTGGAGGTGGTTGAAATCTGGCATAAAATTTTTCTGTTAACGTTTTCGAACACGCTATTTTCTGCAGTCATTTTTTGACGGATGGAAGCTCTTCCTCTATAAAGGGTGCTTCACGGAAACAGGTATTACCTTCTACATATTCCATCTGACAACAGCTTTCACCAACACTCTGTGCCAAGACACACACACTCCTCACCTCGTGCCAGCATATGCAGACATGCACAGCACAAGTGCACACAAACGAACATAGCAGGAAGAAACTCGAGGGAGTGCTCAACAGCAGAAGGTCTTCAGAGAGAAAAAACAAACCTCAGACAAGTGTTTTGGCCCTGAACTCTTTACACTCTCAGGGAACCGAGCCACATCCAGGTTATGACTCCCAGTTGCCTTTCCTGGCGCTGCTGGGATTCGAACCTTCAGCTTAAGCTGAGTACAGAGCAGATAAAAACTATCATAAGGGTTAAACAAACAAGCTTAGAATCCGGTTAGGACTATGGCCAGTTTGAGACGGAAAAGATTTCCATATCTATGATGCACAGCCATGTCCACATTACCCACGTTGTACTCTCTGCATGATATGCAGAGAGCAACTTTCCAAAGATAGCATACCCATGGTTACATGCAAGTTTAAGAAAGTTGCTTTTCCGTACTTGACGCAGAAGAGTACACGGGTGGTGAGTGTGGACATCACCTGGTGCCTAGCCGCTGCACAAAATCCAAAGCACTGTCATTCATCACTCCGAAACTGTTCCTTACAGCTCTGTCCTTTCCTTCTTTCGGCGTATGCAGGCTGACACTCCTGCGGACATTCCCTGTATGGACAGGCAAGTATTAATCCCATCTACCCAACAAAGGGAGTGCAGTTTTTTTGTGTATGACCGTTCTTTTTATCCCGCCATTAAGGCAGCCATACTCCAACTTCGTGGAAGGTGCATGCTATGTGTAACGTGTCATCCCTACCACCGGCAAACTGACCTTCTCTTCCGAAAGTTGGTGATGGGATTTTACGTGTGTGCAAGATGTTCGTACACGTTCGCATACGGAACCTCGGTTTATAGCCTCATTCGAAGGACTGCATGGGAACTGGGGTCAGAACCATGTTAATTCCGTGGGAAAATCCCCCTGTACCGAAATGGCCCGGCAGAGATTCGAACCCGTAACCCCAGGATCACCCATATTACGAGTCCGGCGCTCTACCACGGAACTATTCCGGCTCCATAGAGCACTTAAGAGATTTTTCAGCAATATATCCGGTGTGTTTTTCGAAGGTTTGTTTGAAAGGGCTGAGTGAACGAGTTTTTCCTTTTATTATTACATGACTTGGGAGATGACTTCAACGTACTGACAGCCCTGATATGACCCTTTGCGGTCGGCTGGACTATATAAAAAAAAAAAAAAAACATAACCTTACCATTACGTGACTTTTCGTGACCCCCTCTCGTACCTGAGCTTCTTTCCGTCAAAATAACGAAAACGGCTCCCTAAAACCTGAAGCCATTGTTTGTATGTTTAGTTCATGCTCTTCATGATTGCATTTTCTCAAAAAATGTTCACAGCTACGAAGGACCTAACTTATGACGGAAAAGGTTACAGCAGGAACAAACTCCAGGGAGAGCTTGACAGAAGGTCTTCAGAAGAACACCACCCCCCCCCCCCCCCCCCCCCCCACACCCCCCCCCCCCCCACACTCAGACAAGTGTTTCGGACCTGAACTCCTTACACTCAAAGGGGACGGGGCTGCATCCAGGTCACGTCTCCCAAATGCCCTTCTGCTGCCAAGTTTGTGTGTAACACAACGAAATCTCAAAGGGGGATTGAGGAGCGCACTTTCTTTTTACACAAGCCATACCCTCTGAGAGGATTGTGGGTCAGCAGCCGTGTGAGAGAGAGAGCCGCGGGGAAGCCGCACTGTCCATCGATCCCCACTCGCCATCAACACTGTCCATCGATCCCCACTCGCCATCAACACACAGCAGCTCAGTGACTGGACATTTCTCAACACTGACCACCAAGGGTTTGTGTGCTGCTGACTCTGCATGCGGTCAGTGGGTTCTGGGGTGGTGAAGAACGCAAAGAACACAGTGCAGGCTTCCAAGGGGTGGTTGGTGCAGGATTGCTACCAGCTGGTTTGTTCGGCAGTTGAGGACAGTGACTTCTCTGGGTCCTACCCGCACCTTCGGGTGTATCTTTTTCTCTTCGATGATGGTGAAGACAGTAGTCTGCATTGCTTTGCTACTTGAAATGACAGGAGGGATTTTTTTTTTGTTTGTTTTTTAAATATCAGGACATTCTCTTGCAGTTGTCAAAACACAAAAAAAAATGAAAAGGGGGTAGGGTGGGGGAGTAGTAAGGTCGTGGGGGTGGGGAAAGGGGTGGACAGAACAAGAGGAAGAAGTCACGCTGTCGCCTATGTCACTTCCCCGTGAAACAGGTGAAGACATTAAAGGCGCTGGCAATGTGTGTGTGTGTGTGTGTGTGTGTGTGTGTGTGTGTGTGTGTGTGTGTGTGTCTGTGTCTGTTTGTCTGTGTCTGTGTGTCTGTGTGTGTGTGTGTGTGTGTGTGTGTATGTGTGTGTGTGTGTGTGTGTGTGTGTGTGTGTGTGTGTGTGTGTGCGTGAGTGTGTGTTTTATGTGTGTGAGTGTGTTTATGAGTGTGTTTATGTGTGTGTGTGTGTGTGTGTGTGTGTGTGTGTGTGTGTGTGTGTGTGTGTGTGTGTGTGCGTGTGTGTGTTGTTTGTGTGTGTGTGTGTGTGTGTGTGTGTGTGTGTGTGTGTGCGTGTGTGTGTGTGTGTGTATGTGTGTGTGTGCGTGAGTGTGTTTTTATGTGTGTGAGTGTGTTTGTGTGTGTGTGTGTGTGTGTGTGTGTGTGTGTGTGTGCGTGTGTGAGTGTGTTTATGTGTGTGAATGTGTATATGTGTGTGTGTGTTTATGTGTTCGTGTGTGTGTGTGTGTGTGTGTGTGTGTGTGTGTGTGTGTGTGTGTGTGTGTGCGTGTGTGCGTGTGAGCGCAAGCGTGAGCACATGTTTGTGTGTTTTGTGTGTGTGTGTGTGTGTGAGAGAGAGAGAGAGAGAGAGAGAGACAGACAGACAGACAGACAGACAGACAGACAGACAGACAGACAGACAGAACAAAGATGGTCAGGTGGATACAACCATTCTGTAAACTGTGCTCTCTCTCTCTCTCTCTCTCTCTCTCTCTCTCTCTCTCTCTCTGCTTCTCCTCCCTCCCTCTCTCTCTCTCTCTCTTGGTGTGTGTGCGTTCACGCGTGCATGCATGCGTACGTGCGTGCGTGTGTGTGTGTTATGCGCGCGTGTTTATTTGTACGTGCCTGTATGAGTGCCTGCCCGGATACGCCCACCTGCGTCACGTACGCCCAGCATCCATGCCCCCTCTCCCTCCTCTCCATTACGCCCACCTCCCCATTACGCCCACCTCCCCATTACGGCCCCATTACGCCCACCTCCCCATTACGCCCACCTCTCCATTACGCCCACCTCCCCATTACGCCCACCTCCCCAATATGCCCACCTCCCCATTAGGCCCACCTCCCCATTACGCCCACCTCCCCATTACGCCCACCTCTCCATTAGGCCCACCTCTACCCATTACGCCCACCTCCCCATTACGCCCACCTCCCCATTACGCCCACCTCCCCATTAGGCCCACCTCCCCATTAGGCCCACCTCCCCATTAGGCCCACCTCTCCATTACGCCCACCTCTCCATTACGCCCACCTCCCCATTACGCCCACCTCCCCATTACGCGCCACCTCCCCATTACGCCCACCTCCCCATTAGGCCCACCTCCCCATTACGCCCCACCTCTCCATTAGGCCCACCTCCCCATTACGCCCACCTCTCCATTACGCCCACCTCCCCAATACGCCCACCCATGCGGATCCGCGATCCACCACCCTCCTTGCGCCCATCCATTTCACGCGCTGCATCCGTCGTGCCCCCCCCCCCCCCCCCCCCCCCCCCCCCCCCCCCCCCCTTCCCCATTCCAGTTCGTCCACCTATGTCACGCTCTTCATCTGCCCCCCTTCTGCCCCAATACACCCCCACACCTTTCAACCTAGCCCCCTCTGCCGCAATACCCCCCCCCCCCCACGTCACGCCCTTCATCCCGCCCCCCTCTGCCCTGAAACGCCCATCATATCGCGCCTTTAATCCGTACCCCCCCCCCCCCCCCCTCCAATACACTCACGCTCGTCACGCCCTACATCCCCACCCTCTTTGCCCTGATAAGATCACAATGGCGTGCCCTTCATCTGCGTCACGTCATGCCTTGTATCAAAGCCCCTCCCCCCCCCCCCCCCCCCCCCCACCCCCTACGTGCACAGTTGTAAGGCCCTGAATCTTCAAGTCTTGTTCCTCCACCCGTGTCATGTTACATATTCCGTCATCATTCTCTCGCCCTGAAACCTGTGCATTCTGTACGCTAACCCATGTCACGCCCTAAATCCTACCTATCTTTCCCCTATCTATGTCACGCCCTAAATCCTCCCTATCCTTCCCCTACCTATGTCACGCCCTAACGCTCCCTATCCTACCCCCATCTATGTCACGCCCTAAAACCTCCCTATCCTACCCCCATCTATGTCACGCCCTAAATCCTCCCTATCCTACCCCCCCATCTATGTCACGCCCTAAAACCTCCCTATCCTACCCCATCTATGTCACGCCCTAAATCCTCCCTATCCTTTCCCCCATCTATGTCACGCCCTAAATCCTCCCTTTCCTTCCCCCATCTATGTCACGCCTAAATCCTCCCCTATCCTTCCCCCCATCTATGTCACGCCCTAAATCCTCCCTATCCTTCCCCCATCTATGTCACGCCCTAAATCCTCCCTATCCCTTCCCCCATCTATGTCACGCCCTAAATCCTCCCCTATCCTTCCCCCCATCTATGTCACGCCCTAAATCCTCCCTATCCTACCCCCATCTATGTCACGCCCTAAATCCTCCCTATCCTTCCCCGATCTATGTCACGCCCTAAATCCTCCCTATCCTTCCCCCATCTATGTCACGCCCTAAATCCATCCTATCCTTCCCCAATCTTTGTCACGCCCTAAATCCTCCCCCTATCCTTCCCCCATCTATGTCACGCCCTAAATCCATCCTATCCTTCCCTATCTCTATGTCACGCCCTAAATCCTCCCTATCCTTCCCCCATCTATGTCACGTCCTAAATCCTCCCTATCCTTCCCCTATCTATGTCACGCCCTAAATCCTCCCTGTCTTTCCCCCATCTATGTCACGCCTTAAATCCTCCCTATCCTTCCCCCATCTATGTCACGCCCTAAAATACTCCCTATCCTTCCCCCATCTATGTCACGCCCTAAATCCTCCCTATCCTCCCCCTACCTATGTCGCGCCCTAAATCCTCCCTATCCTTCCCCCCATCTATGTCACACGCCCTAAATCCTCCCTGTCCTTCCCCCATCTATGTCACGCCCTAAATCCTCCCTATCCTTCCCCCCATCTATGTCACACGCCCTAAATCCTCCCTATCCTACCCCCATCTATGTCACGCCCTAAATCCTCCCTGTCCCTTCCCCCATCTATGTCACGCCCTAAATCCTCCTATCCTATCCCCCCATCTATGTCACGCCCTAAATCCTCCCTATCCTACCCCCATCTATGTCACGCCCTAAATCCTCCCTATCCTACCTCATCTATGTCACGCCCTAAATCCTCCCTGTCCTTCCCCCATCTATGTCACGCCCTAAATCCTCCCTGTCCCTTCCCCCCATCTATGTCACGCCCTAAATCCTCCCTATCCTTCCCCCATCTATGTCACGCCCTAAATCCTCCCTGTCCTTCCCCCATCTATGTCACGCCCTAAATCCTCCCTTTCCTACCCCCATCTATGTCACGCCCTAAATCCTCCCTATCCTACCCCAATCTATGTCACGCCCTAAATCCTCCCTATCCTACCTCATCTATGTCACGCCCTAAATCCTCCCTGTCCTTCCCCCATCTATGTCACGCCCTAATCCTCTCCCTATCCTACCTCATCTATGTCACGCCCTAAATCCTCCCTGTCCTTCCCCATCTATGTCACGCCCTAAATCCTCCCTATCCTACCTCATCTATGTCACGCCCTAAATCCTCCCTATCCTACCTCATCTATGTCACGCCCCTAAATCCTCCCTATCCTACCCTCATCTATGTCACGCCCTAAATCCTCCCTATCCTTCCCCTATCTATGTCACGCCCTAAATCCTCCCTATCCTACCTCATCTATGTCACGCCCTAAATCCCCTATCCTTCCCCCATCTATGTCACGCCCTAAATCTTCCCTATCCTCCCCCACCCACCCCCCACCCACCCCACTCCCAACCATGTTACGCCCCTCCCCCTCCTGCCCACCTTTCCCCTTGCGCAAACCTATATCATGATCTGAAATCCGCGCCCCCCTGCACCCACACCTGTGAAGTCCCAAAATCTGCTCTTCCTGCCCCCCCCCCCCCCCCCCCCCCCCCCCCCCCCATGTTACACCCCCAACCCCCCCCACCCCCCACCCACCCATGCACCTCTCCCTTCCCCCGTTTTCCCCCTACCCATGTCACGCCCTGCATCCATCCCCATCCCCCCCCCCCCCCCCTCCCTCTACCCACCTCATGCACCTCCTATTCCCCCTACCCCCTACCCTGCATCTGCGACTTTCCCTCCCCACCCATGTCCCACCCTGCATCCACGACGCCGTATCCATGGGATACCTTGCATCCGCGTCCCCGTTACCCCCGCACGTCATACCTGCATTCGCTCCTGCCCATCTTCCCCTCCCACGTGTGCCCATACAGCTTGCGTCCTGTGCCCTGAGCCTCTCTACCCTTCCCTTCCCTCCTTCCCCTCCATTCGCCTGTCTTTCTTGTCAATGCATCCTTGCTCTCTCCCCCCCCCCCTCCCCCTCCGTACACCCGCCCATGTCACGCCTAGCCTGTACGCTTTCCTGCTCCCCATCATGTCCACCCGTGTATACCAGTGCTTCCCCCCTCCCCCCCCCCCTTACGCCCATCCATGTCACGCGCCACATCCGCGCCACATCCCCCCCCCCCCCCCCCCCCCCCCTTCAGTTCGCCCATCCATGTCACGCCCTGCATCTGTGCCCCCTCTGACCCAGAAAGAGATCAACATTTTTCATCTGATTAAAGATTTCATGGAAGAAAGATTTTTAACGAAGCTTACGGTGTGTTTTTAGGTCTACCTTAAAAGGTTACGTGAATGGTTTTGTTTGTTTGTTTATAAATTTTGTTTGTTTCAATAACTTGTGTGTTGACTTCAACGTGGTGACAGCCCTGATATGGCCCTTTGCGTTCGGCTGGGCTATAAAACAACCTTACCTTACCTTACCTTACCCCACCCTCTGCCCCAAACACACCCTACCACGTCACGCCTTTCATCTGCACCCCATCTGCCCAAATACGCCCTCCACGTCCCCACCCTCCATCCACAACCCCTCTCCCCCCCCCCCCCCCCATTATGCCCCACCCTCGTCACGACCTTCATCCGCTCCCCTTTTTAGCCCTGGTACGACCTCTGTGTCACGTCCTTCATTCGCCGCCTCTGGCCCCAATGCTCCCACCCACGACACGTCCCTCTTCCATGCCCCTTCATGTCACGCTCTGTGTCTGCCGCGCACCTGCCTCAGTACCGTCCACCCAGGCCATGTTCTTCATCCACGACCTTTCTGTCTCGGTATGCCCACTCTGTCCCCGGTATCCCCACTCTGTCCCGGTCCCGGTATGCCCCACTCTGTCCCCGGTATCCCCACTCTGTTCCCGGTCCCCGGTATGCCCACTCTGTCCCCGGTATCCCCACTCTGTTCCCGGTCCCCGGTATGCCCACTCTGTCCCCGGTATGCCCACTCTGTTCCCGGTCCCCGGTATGCCCACTCTGTCCCGGTATCCCCACTCTGTCCCGGTCCCCCGGTATGCCCACTCTGTCCCCGGTATGCCCACTCTGTCCCAGGAAGCCCAGTCTGTTCCCGTTAAGCCCACTCTGTCCCATAAGCCCACTCTGTCCCCATAAGCCCACTCTGTCCCCGGTAAGCCCCACTCTGTCCCGATAAGCCCACTCAGTCCCCGGAAGCCTATTCTGTCCCGATAAGCCCACTCTGTCCCACGAAGCCCACTCTGTCCCCATAAGCCCACTCTGTCCCCCGGTAAGCCCACACTGTCCCCATAAGCCCAATCTGTCCCGGTAAAGCCCACTCTGTCCCGGTACGCCCACTCGCGTCACACTCTTCATTGCCGTTGCCTGCACGCCCCGCTCTGTCACGCCCTGAACTGCTCACTCTCCTGTTCCCCCCCCGCTCTGTTTACAACGTTCTGGAATCCGCGCCCTCTGTACCTTTGCCCACGTCAGGCCCTGACATCTGTGCACCCCCCCACCCCCACCTATATCACACGTGCCCTTCCCTACCTCCATCGACATCGTGCTCTAAAATCCGCTCCTCTCATACCCAGACCCTGAAATCCGCCCCAGCAAACCGCGACCGCCGGACCCCTGCCCGTGTCACGTATCCTCACACGTCACAGCCCGTAGTCGCTTCTCCCATGACCCCTTTCCACGTACGCCCATCCTTGTCACGACCAGCAGACGCGCCCCGCGCGCACCTCCATTCATGTCACGTCCAGCATCTGTGACTGAACAACCGACTGACCAACTGAACGAATCAGTGTGACTGAACGACCGACTGACCAACTGAACGATTCAGTGACTGAACGACCGACTGAATGAATCAATAACTGAACGACCGACTGAATGAATCAATAACTGAACGACCGACTGAATGAATCAATAACTGAACGACCGACTGACCGACTGAATGAATCATAACTGAACAACCGACTGACCAACTGAATGAATCAGTGACTGAACAACCGACTGACCGACGAGTGCGTGCCTGAGTTCATGTGTATGTGTGTGTGTGTGTGTGTGTGTGTTTGTGTGTGTGTGTGTGTGTGTGTGTTGTGTGTGTGTGTGTGCGTTGTGTGTGCGCGTTTGCGTGCGTGCGTGTGTGTGTGTGTGTGTGTGTGTGTGTGTGTGTGTGTGTGTGTGTGTGTGTGTGTGTGTGTGTGCACGCGCGCCTCCGCGCGCATGTGTGTGCTTGTGTTCGCATTCGTGCATGCACGTACGTGTGTATGCGTGTATCCATGTATTTATATAAATGAAATGGTTGATCAGAACATGACATAAGTCATAACTGGATACAAAAAAAAAACCTCTAAAAAGAAATGAAAAGGAAAACAGAATCGGACAAATAAAAAAAAGTAAAATGTGTGAAATAAGAAATGAAAAATAATTTTTAATATGTGTTGAAATGTGATGGATAAATACTTTTCCATCTCGTTTTTTCTTTTCTCTGTCTCTCTCTCTCTCTCTCTCTCCTCTCTCTCTCATCTCTCTCTCTCTCTCTCTCTCTCTCCTCTCTCTCTCTCTCTCTCTCTCTGATCTCTCTCTCTCTGATATGATGATGATGATTGATGATGATGATGATGATGATGAACGAGAGGAAGACACCTCGAGAATGATGAATGATAGACAAGAATGGCAAGAGTAGAACTTGAGACGGATGAATGATAGACAGGACCGGATGTGCAAAGCGTCAAACCGACGAACGGTAGACGAAAAGGGAGAACGTGGTAATGAAGGATAACGGTGGAGAGGAAACGACTAAAACAACAACTGGAGAAGAATCAATGAGGACCGAAGGGGAAGAAGAGAACGCCAGAACACCCATGCTGTATCCTACAGAGAAGCGAAGACCATCATCCGCAGCCAGTTCAGGACAGCATGGAGAGAAAGACTACAGGTGGAGGCAGAGAAGGATGACATTCACCATCTTGAGCGTGCCCAACAAGTCGCCATCTTCAGACTAAGAACTGGACACTGTCAGTTGCTCTCCCGCCTCTATCGCCTGAATAATATCGCACACAGATGAGTGCCCATGTGGTACTGGCCCACAAAACCCAGCCCACGTACTTCAGTCCTGTCCCACTTTCGACAGCCTGCGGCGTGGGTTTTGGCCCGGTGCAGTGGAACTCCAAGAAAAGCTGTGGGGAACGGCAGACTCTCTCCGACGGACCGCTGACTTTGCCAAAGCTACTGGACTTTGTATCTGACCAGCATGACCAGGGAACGCAGAAGAAGAAGAAGAAGAAGCACGCACGATACATGAGGAGGAGGAATGGAAAATATGATGAAAATGAATGTTGGAAGGAATGAGGAGAGAAGGGCGCGTTAAAGGTGAATGTTACAATGATTGAAAGATTTGAGAAAGACCTGGATAACAACGACACAAAAAGCCTTTACATCCGTGAGAGAAAAAAAATAGACCAACGCACATTAAAGTCAGCACCACTCAGGACAAAGACGTTAACCGTCTCATACAGGTAGAGAACATCATAACAAGATTGAAGAACTTGCTTTGAAACTCTACAACAAACAGAGCAAAAGAGATCCAACTATGCTAACAGTTCAGGATTCATCAAATAAAGATGACTGTCCAATACTCTGTCGAAGTCGTAGAAGCAGCGAAGTCGCTGAAAAATGGCAAGGCTGCAAGCACTGACAACGTCCCTGCAGAATACTTGGCTATGTCGGAAAGGCAGCAGCTAACTGCCGGCAACAAAATCTGGCACACCGGCGCGTGGATAACCTCTAATCGTCACACTTCCTGATAAAGGAAATCCTCAGTTTCAGTTTCAGTTTTCAGTTTCATCAAGGTGGCGTCACTCGGTGCGGATTAGTCCATATACGCTACACCACATCCGGTAAGTTTTGAGACCACAGCGCGCATGATCTTAAAGTTGATGGATAAATGAATGAATTACTATGATGAGAGAATTTCAGAAGAGGGTCTCGTGGCTACGACTTTGCAGATGGTTGACCTACGCATTAGCCCAGCGCACTGGTTAGACCTTGAATACCTACCTAACATTGGTTATGTCATTTTTATCACATGCATATGCGTGCGCACACATACACACACGCACGCGCGCGCGCCTACATACGCACATGCGTATACGCCTACATACAAAGGCACACACACAAACACATTTTGGTGCACATGCATATGCAGATACGTGTGTATGCTCACACAAGCCCACAAATCACACACACACACACACACACACACACACACACGCACACGCACACACACACACACACGCACATGAGCTTTTTGCGCACGCTCACACACACACACACACACACACACACACACACACACACACACACACGTGCACGCGCGCACACATACACACACAAGCGCACACACACGCGTGCGCGCGCACGCACACACAAACAAACACACATGCATACGCATACACGCACACCATGCACACAAACATGCGCTCGTGTACACACACACACGCGCGCTCGCGCTGGCCCGGGTCCATACACCCATACACACACATTTGTACATTCACTACACACACACATACAATGATCAATAGAAATCCTCAGCACTGCCAAAACAATCACAAGATCAATTAGATTAGCGATGTAAGCAACGTAGTGTTTAAAATCATTCTGAATAGATTACAGTTGAAGACAAAACACCGTTGTATCTCTGGAAGGCTGAAGTATCCTCAAACAGATTTTCAACCCTTCGCCCAAACACACCTGCAACAACAGGAGCAGTTGTAGCTTGTCTTCACAGACTTTAAAAAAAAAAAAAAAAAAAAAAAAAAAAAAAAAAAAAAGGCGTTTGACCAGAGTCTGTCCCCAGGTCGTCTAAAGGCCGTTATGAAGAAATTTGATATCGGGACAAAGTTTTAACCAAGGACATTCGGCAAGTCCTACTTCAAAGTGACCA
>JADBJO010006054.1:41383-46383 GCA_016801955.1 Conus betulinus
TCGCAGACATTCTCCATTAAAGAATGCTGCTGCTGTTTCATATGCTGCTTTGCAGACATTCTCCATTAAAGAATGCTGCTGCTGGTTTCATATTTGCAGACATTCTCCATTTGCTGCTGTTTCATATTTGCAGACATTCTCCAAGAATGCTGTTGCTGTTTCATATTTGCAGACATTCTCCATTAAAGAATGGTGCTGCTGTTTCAGGCTAGAAGGAACATCCATTTAAAGAATGTTTTCGTTGTTGCCGTTTTTTCGTATTCTAGTTGTCGGTGTTACGCAAGCAGAAACCACCCAGTTAAACAAGTTGTTGTTGTTACAGATGATGTCGTTGTCATTGTTTTTTGTTATTATTGTAATTGTTGTCCATCTCACTGTTGCTGTGTCGTCAGTTGTTTTTTTTTAAATCATAATTGCAGCTTTTGTTATTTTTGTTGCCGCCATAGTTGTTGCAGTTGGTACTGATGCAACAGCAACAAGAACAACAGCTGCAACGGCAATATAAACAATAACATCAACATCGTTATCTCGTTGTCATACACACACACACACACACACACACACACACACACACACACGCACGCACGCACGCACGCACGCACGCACGCACGCACACACACACAACACACACACACACACACACACACACACAGGAGGGGGAGAGAGAGAGAGAGAGAGAGTGAGAGAGAGAGAGAGAAATTACACGAATGTGCGCGCGCGCACACACACACACACACACACACACACACACGCGCGCGCGCGCGCGCGCGCGCGCGCGCACACGCACACACATGGGCCCGTGCCCACACATGCATACACACATTTGTATATATATATTCACCACACACACATACAAATAAAAAATAAACACATAAACGAACAAAAACAAACAGAGAACGTGTTTAGGTAGACACTCAAGATCTGACCAGCGCATTAGGCTAAAGCGTAGGTCAGACATCCGCTAAGTCGTAGCCACGAGACCTTCTTCTTCAATTCTCTCATCTTAGTTGTTAATTCATTTATCCATCAGCTTCAAATCATGCGTAATGTGGTCTCAGAACTTAGCGGATGTGGTTGTAGCGTATATGGATTAGTCCGCACGCAGTGACGCCTCCTTGATGAAACTGAAACTGTCGCGTATAGGCAATGGGTGTATGCTATCAACTCTCAGCCTGTTCATCGTCTGCTGAGGTAAGACAGTGGAGTCAACCTGTGAACACACACCCATCACTCACCGCCAGCATAGCAGAGAATGCCGAGAAATTAAAAAATGGCCAGATCTCTCTCTCTCTCTCTCTCTCTCTCTCTCGCTCTCTCTCTCTCTCTCTGGTCTGTCTGTCTGTCTGTCTGTCTGTCTGTCTGTCTGCTCTGTCCTCCTCTCTCTCTCTCTCTCTCTCTCTCTCTCTCTTGGAGCATTGATGTGAAAGGCCAACGTCAGGCGGGACAGCCAACCTTCCAGTCGCTATGGTTGACGACAGGGGTGGGTGGGATGGGAGTGGGGGGGGGGGGGGGGTCTAGGATGTGTCCCTGGGGCACGGCTCCTAGAGATGCTCGGCGGTCGGCGATAGAGCGCGCTGCTGGACTGCGATAATCGCGGCCTGGGGTACCTGTATTTTCGGGTTGGCATGATGCGCACCCGAGAGATCTGTGTGGACACCCCTCTTGAGACTGGGCTGAAAGATTGCCCTCTCAAGCGCGCAGTCGGTGAGCATCAAAGCAGGGAATTGTGCCCGCGCTCGAACTGGCTACTGCCGCCGCCTGCTGAGCCACCCTCAGCCTGACTAGAATCGCCCACACAGGACGAATGTCCCGTGAGGCACTGGATCTCAGACCCTCAGAAACTCATACACCAACACTGTCCAGCCCATGGTGATCAACTACCGCGTCAAACCTGGCCAGAGGGTGCCGAACTGCAGACGCAGCTTTCGGGGGCATCCGTCAAGACCTCGAGAAGACTGTAGGTCTCATCATGGCGACACAAGCCCCAAAAATCGACTGCAGAAGAAAAAGTGCAGCGCTCCAGTGACGTTCATCCTGTTCCCTCTTTGAGGCGGTCTCACGCGGCACAAGACCATCGCCATCCGACCATGATGAAGCCCCGCTCGGTAGCCCTGAAGACAGGCCTTAGGGGAGGGGAGAGTACTGACGCCCACAGTCGGCTGACCAGCATCACAACAATTCACACGGAACCAGAACCAAGTCCTGGTGAAGCGGGAAGGCGGAAGAGGAGAACTCCGATCTGGGATGACAACCAGAACAAGAGAAGACAGCCACCGTGTGGTACCGGACCCCAAACTCCTGCCAAAGACCGGGCACCGTGCCACCAGAAACTGCTGGCATCGGTTTGGCACACCAGGTCCTGAAGGGCCTCAGACCACTAGGACAGTAACCTCACCTCTCTACAAGTGTTGGCACAAGTTGCGTGCGACACGACTCTCCTCTTTCACCTCTGGACACCCCCCCCCCCACACTACCCTCACACACACGCACGCACGCACGCACACACACACACACACACACACACACACACACACACACACACACACACACACACACACACAAGCTTAACCCGTTATTTAGTCGACTCACTTTTTGGTTTAAGTTTTTCCCGTAGTATCGAAAGGGTGGTTTTGGTGGTGTTAGATAGTTTCCTGAATGTTTACGTGTACCCATTAAGGGTTGTGTTATTCTAGACAGGGAGTTGGAAGAAACGTTTATCATAAATCGCAATGAGTGCGCGCGCGCGCGCCCATACACACACACACACACACACACACACACACACACACACACACACACACACACACACACACACACACACACACGCACACACACACACACACACACACACACACACACACACACACACACACACCACACAGTGACTGAAACCAATTTATTGTCAGATTAACTCAAGGTTGTACTGACCCACACACACACACACACACACATAGACACACACACACACACACACACACACACACACACAGAGTAACTTGGCTCTTTACCATACGTTCTTTTCGTTTGATTTTCCTACCTTTCACTGGCTACTTTGGCTGCCGTTGGACACCCTTTCTGAAACTCTTGCAGGTGAGAATGCCATTGTGGAATTGTGGTCTATCTCTACGTGATGCCAAAGGGACTGCAGCCGTGTCTCCCTGATAAGTCCGATCCAGCGGGACGAAAGGCCTAGGAACAGGCAATACGAATAGTTCTGTCTTCAAGATGGGTCGCGATGGGCTCCTTAGGCTGCCAGTGAAGGATTTCGTCTTAAAGTGTAATTCCCTGACTTTTCATTCGAATTTTCTTAGGGGGGGGGGGGGGGGGGGGGGGGGGGGGGGGGGACCCCGAACCAGAAAGAAAAAAAAAATTCGACAGTGTGGTGGTTATTTGCCTTATCGGACTTGATTTTTAAACAAAATTATCACTTACAGCCATTAGTAACGGTTATTCTGGTAACATAAATCATCGGGCATTATCCGTGACCCATAATGAACATACCTACACATTTTCAGAAAGATCAGCCCAGAAGTCTTGTCTGGAGCGAGTGGAACACATTTTGACCACGGACAGACAGACACACAGACAAACAGACAGCATTTCTTCGTTCCCATTGTAAAGTACTCCCTGTTCTATCAGAACTGGGAGTACAAAAAGGGGGAGCAACGGCCGATGATCGTTGTAACTGGTTGACTGCACGGGAGAGACTGTATCATTTCCCACTTGGCGTGTGCCACTGTGTTTGTACAGGAGCAGGTATGGGCACTGACCAGAAGAGACTAAGTCATGCGGCAAAAGTGCAAACTGATCTGCTGGCTGGTCCGATGGTGATGTGATCTCTCTCTCTCTCTCTCTCTCTCTCTCTCTCTCTCTCTCTCTCTCTCTCTCTCTCCTCTCTCTCTCTCTCTCTCTCTCTCTGCCACCATGTGATGTACTTTGTACTGCTGGCAGGAATTTCTTGGTTGACTGACATTTTGTCACACTAGGTTGTTCTTCTGTCTTCTGCTGAAACCAATCATAATCATACTATGAAGCTGAGTCCCCCCCAACCCCAACCCCACCCCACCGTCCCAGTGATGTACAGAAATAAAAAACAACTGTGTGGTTGGGTTGACACCCTCACTTTCCACTAATGCACCCGAGATAAAAACAAACTGTATCGTGTGGGGAGGGGGGGTGGTGGGGGTTGTTGCCATCCCCACCTCCCCTCCCACACCACCCCCCCCCCCCCACCCTCGCCGATCCCACCGTTTTACAGAAAATACAACTGACTGTAGTGGTGAGATTGCTACCCGCGTCCTGTCGATTTATAAATATAAAACATGAACCAGCTGTGAGCTCGGATGGCCACACCGCGTCCCATCGATAACAGAAAATACCACGTTCCAAACAGCTCCCCGTGTTGACCATCATCTGCAGACGACGCCTCCGCTGGCTGGGTCATGTCTTGAGATTACCCTCATTAAGACCTGCAAACCAGAGCATTAAATGGACCCCAGCAGGCCAGAGAAAAAAGAGAGGACGACCCAGGATGAGCTGGCGACAGATAGTGAGAGAGAGACCTCAGACTCGTTGACAGAGGATGGAGTGACACCAGCAACTGGCTGAGGACCGTGCACAGTGGAGCGCCTTCACTGCCTCATGCGTCGCAAGACGCGGGAGCGAGAGAGAGAGAGAGAGAGAGAGAGAGAGAGTGGCAACGCCAATTGCAACACAGAACGTATTCTCCTATTCTGCAGGCACCTGCTATCTACCCCCCATTTCCCTTCCCTCCCTCACCCACCCCCGCACTCCGCCCACCTCAGGGTTCCTCCCAAATTCCACACCAACCGTCCGTGTGGTCGACGACACGTTTTGGGTTCACAGTGAACCGTCCTCACAGACTTCAGGACTGCCTTCTTCATTCTCCACCTCGTCAACGCTCAGCCAGAACTGAAGACAACAGAGCCATGTACAGCACTTCTCCTGTGGACGTTCTCCACAGGACACCCAGACCACCT